>BGPT01002932.1:19715-42178 GCA_003297045.1 Symbiodinium sp. clade C Y103
TTGAGTCCTGTGCACACGTAAGGGATGGAGTTGTGGAATGATGCATCATGATTCTGAAGCGGCAGGGGAGGTTCGTGTTCTGCTTTGTTCGCTGTATGTCTTAACCCCTGGGTGAATTTCAAGGGGGATTTTTGAGGTAGGTTGAGCTGCCTGTTTTGATTTTCTTTTCACTTGCACCCATCCATTTTGTAGGGTTTGGGTTAGACCCTGCATTTTGTAGTTACAAAACGCGGGGTCTAACCCCTTGGGGTGAATTTCAAGGGTGATTTTTGAGGTAGGTTGAGCTGCCTTTTTTGATATTTTTTCACTTGCACCCATCCTTTTTGTAGGGTTTGGGTTAGACCCCGCATTTACAAAACGCCGGGTCTAACCCCTTGGGGTGAATTTCAAGGGTGATTTTTGAGGTAGGTTGAGCTGCCTTTTTTTTGATATTTTGTTCACTTGCGCCCATCCATTTTGTAGGGTTTGGGTTAGACCCTGCATTTTGTAGTTACAAAACGCGGGGTCTAACCCCTTGGGGNTGTTCACTTGCGCCCATCCATTTTGTAGGGTTTGGGTTAGACCCTGCATTTTGTAGTTACAAAACGCGGGGTCTAACCCCTTGGGGTGAATTTCAAGGGCGATTTTTGAGGTAGGTTGAGCTGCCTTTTTTGATATTTTGTTCACTTGCGCCCATCCTTTTTGTAGGGTTTGGGTTAGACCCCGCATTTTGTAGTTACAAAACGCGGGGTCTAACCCCTTGTGGTGAATTTCAAGGGGTATTTGTGAGGTAGGTTGAGCTGCCTTTTTTGATTTTCTTTTCACTTGCACCCATCCATTTTGTAGGGTTTCGGTTAGACCCCGCATTTTGTAGTTACAAAACGCGGGGTCTAACCCCGGGGTGAATTTCAAGAGGGATTTTTGAGGTAGGTTGAGCTGCCTTTTTTGATTTTCTTTTCATTTGCACCCATCCTTTTTGTAGGGTTTGGGTTAGACCCTGCATTTTGTAGTTACAAAACGCGGGGTCTAACCCCTTGGGGTGAATTTCAAGGGTGACTTTTGAGGTAGGTTGAGCTGCCTTTTTTGCTTTTTTTTTCACTTGCACCCATACATATATGCGTTCAATTTGATTTTCGATAATTTTCTCCAGCAGTTCTTGTATTCCTGATTGAGCTGGTCCCGATGTTGAACGCAAGAGCATAGCCTAGCTGTGCGTGGGAACCGCTTGAGGGCGAAGCAGCGTTGAAATGTGGGTGGGAAAAAAGGAAAACGCGTGCATGAGGCCCAAGAGGGTTTCTACAAGAGTGGGCCCCAAGGTTGACGAAACAGTGAGCAACGCAAACATGTTAGCCATCATGACCTTGGGTTTGATTTTTGTAGGAGCAACATTTGTGAATTCTTATGAGGGTGGGTGCCACTTTTGTAGTGGGAAGGCTNTTTTGTAGGAGCAACATTTGTGAATTCTTATGAGGGTGGGTGCCACTTTTGTAGTGGGAAGGCTCTGAGGTTGGGGCCCACATTTGTAAGGATTTACCTCAGGGCCCGCAGATCATGGGCTACAAAGTTGGGCTCCAACCCACTACTCTTTATTCACAAGGGGATATTTAAGGGTTGTGTCCTTTTTTAAGGTGGCTGGATGTTGCAAGCAAAACACCTTATTTAAGGTTGCTCGTTTTTTAGGTAAATTTCAATGATCGTTTTATTTAAGTTTGCAAAATATGTTGTCCCAAAAAAATTGCAAGAGACATGAAGCACAGCAAATTAAGCTGGACTTACCCAATTTTGATCTAAAAGCGTCTCTGTGTAAAAGCTTCTCTGTGTAAAAAGCTTCGCTGTGTGAAAGCTCCTCTGTGTGAAAACTTCTCTGTGTAAAAGCTTGTCTGTGCAAAAGCTGCTCTGTGCAAAGCTTCCCTGTGTAAAAGCTTCTCTGTGTAAAACCTTGATCTGTGTAAAAATATACCTATGTAAAAGAGTGGTCTGTGTAAAAGTTTCTCTGTGTAAAAGCTTCTCTGTGTAAAAGTTTCTTTGTGTAAAAGCTTCTCTGTGTAAAAGCTTCTCTGTGTAGAAGCTTGCTCTGTGTAAAGCCTCTCTGTGTAAAAACTTCTCTGTGTATAAAAGCTTCTCTGTGTATAAAAGTTTCTCTGTGTAAAAGCTTGCTCTGTGTAAAAGCTTTTCTGTGTAAGAGCTTCTCTGTGTATAAAATCTTCTCTCTGTATAAAAGCTTTTCTGTGTAGAAGCTTGCTCTGTGTCAAAACTTCTCTGTGTAAAAGCTTCTTTGTGCTCTAGCTTCTCTGTGGAAAGGCTTCTCTGTGTTGATGATGTAGCGAGTCAAAGATTATGATGAAGCAATTGAATCAGGGAATGATTCAATGATTCATAATTTTCATGAAGCAACCGATCAGTGAACCAACGAATGGTTTGAATCAATGGTTCAGCAAGTCAATGAATAAATGAAGCCAAGAAGCAGTGAATCAACCATCTGTGTAAAAACTTGGCTCTGTGTGAGCACTTCTCTGTGTAAAAGTAAAAGCTTGCTCTGTGTGTAGCAATGCTTCTCTTTGTAATCCAGTCTAATCTAATCTAATCTAACCTAATCTAACCTAATCTAATCTAATCTAATCTATCTAATCTAATCTAATATATTCTAATTCAATCTAATCCAATCTAATCTAGTCTAGTCTAATCCAGTCTAATCTAATCTAATCTATCTAATCTAATCTGTTCTATTCCAATCTAATCTATCTATCTATTTGTTTATATCTATTTGTCTACGTGTATCTGTCTGTCTATATCTATGTCATGTCTATATGTCTACTCATGTCTGAATCTCTACCCATGTCTATATCTCTACCTATGTCTAGCTATGTCTATATCTCTGTCTAGCTTATTATCAATCTATCTATGTAGGTCTATCTTTCGATTCTATCTACATATCTATTTATATATCCATCTATCTATCCATCTATCTGTCTAACTCTATCTATCTAAATCTATCTATCTATATAATTCTATCAATCAATCTATTTCTATCTATCTGGTTTAATCTATTTATCTAATCCTATTTATTCAATCTTATCTATCTAGTCAGTGCTATCTATGTGTGTATCTATATATATTTATATAGAGAGAGACCTAATCCTGTCTGTCCAATCCTGTCTAATTCTATCGAATCTTATCTATGAAATCCCATATTTCCAATTCTATCTTTCTAATCCTGCCTATCTAACCCTTGTCTATCTAATCCCATCTATCTACTTCTACGATTTGCGGAACTCATTGGCGCCCGCAGCGAATCATTGCAAAAAACAATGCTCGTGATGTGACTTCGGCCGCGTGATGTGCCTAGTATTTTTCACAGCGCGTGCCATACAAGATGTGCCTCTGGCGGCGTGACGTGAGTTTAGTTTGGATCTTGTATCTGCATACCTGGATCTTCATTCGAGCAAAAATACGTGTTTAATCGTAGTCAATCTGCTTTTCGTAGCACCTTCTGAAGGATCGAACGTTTTTTTACGCAAACGAGTACCTCCTGGCTAAATGCATAGTTTTTAATGCATCAAAATGATCCAAGGCCGCACCACGAGCGCACAATACCGCAAAGGTGCGTACATAGCACACGAACGCATTCTGCAAAAGTGTCTTGTTGATTTCTTACTCTGTAATTTCGGCTCCTGCGGTTTTCTTCTAAAACGAACATGTTCCAAGTCGAACATTATATATTTCATTTTTTTTTCGCTCCAATAAAGCTTCCGGTGCTTCCAAATGTACGGTGATGTACGCATTTTCTAATCCAACAGTTGCAGCACCCTGGTGCCAGCCGCGCCAAGGCCAAGGCCTCCTTTCCATCCGAAGAGCAGTGCGCAGCCCATGCCTTTTGCTTTCGGAGATGGAGCACCACCTTCAGGTTGAGCAGATGGAAAGGGTGGATGTGCATCATTCAACCAAAGTAACCCCCAAAAAGAGAGGAACATGTTCCCACGATGTTGTAGGTGATATTTCATTACTTCATATTTCCAAGTTTTTTTTTCTAGTTATTTTGAGGTTGCTGTATGGTCTAGTCGATGCATATTAGATATTAATTCCAAAAAGGTACTGAAGTTTCCCGCAGAAGGTAAGCTACGCCCACAGGTACTTCACTATACATTTTCAAGTTTTTGCAGGGTTTCTTTGGGGGCTCTTGGGGTTAATTTAGGGTTTTTCCTATGGTTTTTGAAGGCTTTCTGTATTGTAAGGGTCACCAAAAATAAAGCTCTCCACAATCATCCCAAAAGAGTTTGTGGCATAGCACAAGTGCTGGCCGTAAAGTTTGAGACCGTTTTTCAGGCAGTCAGATCCAATTCCGCGCCATCAGGTCTTGCGTTGGCCTCTCCGAAATTACCGCCTGTACCGCCTGTACCACGACCTCGGTCAGACAGGCACGCCTTGTACACAACTACGCTGGGGATGCGCGGATTTCTTATAGTTTCTTCCTGGGTGCACTTGCAAGACTCCCAACCAATCCTGATTCACAATATGATTTTGCGATGTGACAATATTCAATCAAAATTACACACACACATATATATATATATAATTATATGTCCCACCCCTACTTAAGCTGATGATCCCAATTGTGTAGTATTTTCGGACTTGATGTGCCTCAAAGGGGTTTGGGGTCTAATCTCTATTTGAGCCGCGCCTCCAGGTTTGTTGACGAGCTCGAAGGCCAGTGTAGTCATCCCATGAGTCTCTTCAATGGCGACCGAAGAAGTTGCGTAATACGCTTTCCGCAATTTCCACAATCCATTTCTTGGGACACATGTCACAGGAAAATGAATCGTCCGAAGTTACGGACCGCATTCCTTCAATGTCCTTTCTTCATCCCTTCCCTCTTTCATTCTTTTATTCATTCAGTCATTCAGCTATTCATTCTTTGATTATTTCATACATTCCGTCATTCATTCTTTCATTCCTTCTTATTTCATTCTTTCATTCAGTCCTGCATTCGTTCATTCGTTCATTCATTTATTCATTTAATCAATCTTCCATTCTTTCATTTTTTCATTCTTTCATTCATTCATTCATTCATTCTTTCTTTCATTCTTTCATTCAGTCAGTCAGTCGGTCATTCATTCATTCATTCATTCAATCAATCAATCATTCAATCTTTCAATCTTTCAATCATTCATTCATTTTCTTTCTTTCATTCATTCGTGCTTTCTCCCTTCCTTCGTCCCTTGATTTTTTGCGCAGGACAATGGCAACTGCAGGTGCCGACGCCGGTGGTACTGGAGTTACATGGTGCAATCAATCGCAGCGTTTTCGCATGCTTGAAGAAGTGTGATAGTACGCAAGGGGCTGCTACAGGTTGCAACCAGGCTGCACAACATCTAGAATCTAGAGGGTGTTCTCGGTAATCTTTGAGGTTTCCCATTTTTCCATGTTTTTCCCTAGTTTCATCCCAGCGGAAAACAAGATGGGCAATGGTAGCTATCATTCCAACGCCTTGACATACTTTTACTTTTTGGGCAGGAGCATCATGTGGCAAAGCCATGAAGCATCTCCTCTTCACATCTGAGATATGGATTCCGTCAGACATTCCAGCTGGCTGAGGGGCGAACCATAGGTAAATCATCGTTTCCCTGCAGCATTTTGGCTGAGCTTGTCCAATTTTGACTTTTGCGGAGTGACATCAGGGCAAACCATGGATTTTGACGAATTGGAGGAGGCTTAGCTTGGCAGTGGCATGAGCTCACGCCCGATGGGTTTTGGCGGACGCGTTTCGCAGATGACATACAACGAATCACCTCTCATATATAATATGATGCGAGCGCTGAAAGGATGAAGGTTATGTAATTAAGGTAGTAATTGCTGCAAATTGAAGAACCCCATATCAAACATCATCATTCATTGGCATGTGAAGGATGTGAAGGGGTGGGCAGGTGGAAGAAGTAGCAACTGCCAAAAAGACAGAGGCAGAAGAGAAGGCTCGGCCCAACTCCTGATGCTTGGTGTTTTTGAAGGATTAATCCCAAGCAACGAATCTTGTGGTGATTGAATATGATTGAACAATTGGATGACAACTTTTAGCAATAACTTCTTTTCAAAGATTCTTGGGAATGCAAACCAGCAACAAGCATCAACCAGCTGGGTACTGAGATGTACCGTGGGGCTGGGGTGTGGTAGGCTGCTGCCGACCGAGCTGCTGCTGCAGAGAAACTTTCGGCCGAAAGGACGCTTGCTCTTGGCATCCGTGAATTCAAATTGGAACCGAAGACGGGCTATGTCAGTGAAACAAGCTTCGGGACCACATTTATCATCATTCATCAGGTTTCATGTCCCGAGTCTTGATACACAAATGATCTTTTGGTTTCCTCCAGCAACCTCTTACCACATCTTATCATCCCAGAGGAGAGCCATGGTGAAGGGCGCCGAGAAGACTCCTGAGGCGCCCAAGGTAGAAGCCAAGGTGGAAGCCAATGGAACCAACGGAACCAATGGAACCAATGGAGCCAACGGACACAGAGAGCCTGGCCTACCGATCTGGGAGGTGGTTGGTGGCGCTATGGTTGCATTTGCTGGGTGCTGGGGGTGGCATGCCTACGTGTCATCCAAGAACTCAGAAATCAATGGAAATCATTTGTTATAATATGTCATGATCAGTTGCGACAATGATGATACAAAGAAAATCACGGTCGTCGTCGTTGTCGTCCTCGTCCTTTGTCCTCATCCTTCATCGTCGTTGGTCATCCCTGGTCATCCCTGGTCATCCCTCGTCATCCACTGTGGTGCCTGTCATGTCTACTGTGACAGGCATTCGAGGAGACTAGAAAGGCAGACTGGTAAGATGACCGCCTTGCATGGGCATAGCCTGCAAAACATGATGCATCAAGCCATGGACGAGAGTGTATTTCGCTTATTCAGTGGTGTTGAAGGTGACCACGAGATGTCAAGGGTGAGCAGAAGTGTGCAGACATGTGGGGAAAAAGGGACAGGTTGGTGCTGATGAAGGGGCGGGATTTAAATGGATTTGGGATTTCGAGGTGCCGACAAAGGCGGCATTTTGGTGCGCGACGGCGAGAGCACATCCTCTACACAGCTGCCTGCGCGCTTAAGTGCCTTGAAGCAGCCAAAGACTTGAAGTCTCTGTAGGGCAAGCTATCGCCCAGGGGGAATGGCTGCCTATAGGGTTGCCAATGACGATTGTCAAGGCTTGGAATGTTGAAGGTCCTGTTGGATGAATTCAGAATTCAGATGATCCCCAGCCCCTTGGCTGAAGCCTAAGGCACCGGTGCCACCGTGGAACAGCTCGAGCTGAAGGGCCAGCGACTTCACTATCGTCTCAAGACAGGCGGTATCCAAAGCCAGATCAAACAATTCATTCCCCACTTGCAAGTGAAGGTCTCCATAGATTTGTTGTTTGCTTGATCTCCTCCCACCCGAGCTTGCAGTCTCCTGAGCCCGACTGTGAGCTCGCGGGCTTGTTGGACCTCGCCGGACCCGACACCATGGCAGATAAAATGTATTGCATGTCAGATAGAATGTGAGAAGAAGTATGAATGGATACATATGTAGAATGCATATGCATATATATATATATACATATGACTATAATTGTATATGTATGTGTTTTTCTAAGGTATTTATACATCTACATTGGTTTGTATGTCAGGAACATGTCAGAATATATGTCAGACAAAATGTCAGATGAAATGTCACTTGGTGAGGATCACTCGAGGTAAAGTGATCGGTGCTTATTCATTTCTTTAGTATATTGTTCATAGTGTTGAAATTCAACAGAGAGATGTAACAGTCGTGAATTTGCCACATTTGTTGTCGCCTTGGCTTGGGCAGGAACTGGACCAGAGGAAGGCTGGATTAGCATTGCGCTTTCAGGCGCCGCGCTGAGGTGTGATCTCACATGTCATAGGCAATGGTTGCAGATGGTAGACCTGAACTAGGCTAGTCATGCTAGTCGTCCATTTCATGTCTAGGGTCCGCTGGTGCTGGGTACAAATCACCGGGCTTACCAAATCCTGTTTGGAGTTGTTTGGTGCGTATGAAGGGGCTCCCAATGTGTTCTTCCCCAAGGCCATCAAACCCCAACAATCGGCGCTTGATAGGCCCAACAAGCAAGCCTCAAAAAGGGTTTGATGGTGCTTCAATAATCTTCAACATATGGATCATAAATGTTCACAACCCCATGTGCCTCCCCCATATATAACAGATGTATATATATAACAGATGTACCATATAATTATCTAACCCCACATCCATAGTTGCCATAGTTGCCATGGCTGTTGGGTTCACCCAGGGAAGGACCTGGCAGTGCTTCTGACGCACGTTCCGGTGGAGAAGCGCAATACCGAGCCGCGCTGCCTGGCGGAACTCGCCAAGGTGCCGGGGGCGGTGCGGGGGGCTGGGGCAAAGGATGGAACTGACTCTGACTGGTGGGTTTCCTGTATTCATGTGGGTCTGACAGGTGAGATACGAACATATAAAACCCCAAAAAGTAACAAGCATCGGGATTGATGCATTTGGCCAATTAATTACGAATAATGAGAATAGAAATAGAATGAAATAGATAAAGAACATGTTTTTGAGGAAAGTTCAGAAGGGAGAAAAACATGCTCTCAATGGATTTTCATTGCGTACTCGTATCACATAGGCATAGAGGGAGAGAGATAGAGAGAGAGAGAGAGCGACATAGAACGCCCCTGGGCCAACTAAGATAGATAGTTTTTCCAACATAAATCATCATGCATCAGCTATGGCTGCACTATGGCTCCACTCCTTCCGGTGTCCAATGCCTGCACCAGGCCCCCGTGCCATGGACGCCGGTCTCAATGCCTCAGCTGCAAGAGAAGCACATGCAGATGGAACATTGGCTGCAGATGTTGTGGTCAACCTGCAAGGTAAACCATAAGTCAGGTTGGGTGCGATTTTGTGTGCATACTATTGGTTATCCTGGAATACCGCACTTGAAGTTAAACATCTATAGAATCTAAACCGCTTATATTTTTCAACATGCCAAATTCTGTTCACTGCAGGATGACTGTAGCTCTGTTCATTTTTTCTTCTCATTACCCTTTCTAGTGTGACTACTATTATCCCCATCGTAGACTACATATGACCCTGAATGCTAAACTTGGGTATACTTTACTACTTGGTTCAGCGCTCTTGTGGCATCCTCGTGATCTGGATGGTACCAGAATATGTCAAGGAAGCTGTTTTGATCCATGTTTTCCTGAAGCCAAGGGGCTATCGGTGTGGTTGATGGAGGTTTGGGTGGCCAAAAAAGGACACAGCGGCGATAGCTTGACTCACCCAGGCACCTGGCATCATTTACAAGATTGACTTTCCCTTCAATGCTGAGACTTGGCAACAAAAGACAATATTGCTCAATGTTCTTGGCATTTTGGCCCCTCTAACTATGGGTGGCTACAGTACAGGGCTGGCATTTGTTGCCCAAACCCTCGTTTGCTGAGGAATTGCTGCAGAAGATGGGGCCAGCGTGGCTCACCAAAGCCTTCCATACTGCAGGTGCTTTTGCGAGCCAGTGCCAATGTGGATGCGGGTTTGTCCAAAACTGGGGGATGCCCATGGATGCCCCAAAATATCAGTTCCAACTCAATACAGTATGTTGTGAATTGCTTTATACAATGGGAAAATGGTAATCAACTTGTGGGGGGGGTAGCCTTTTTTTGACAAAACCAGTGAATCAGAAAACTCATCGAAGATATTCTAGCATACTTGCAGACATCAGACGGCATTTGGACATTTGGCTTGAAAAAGCGCCGGAGCCAGTTATGCTTTTGCCATGCTATTGCCTTTGCCTTTCTGGGGCGGGTGAATTCAGCCAGGTTCCATACCCAAGGACAACAAGGTGAAAACATTGAAGAATGTCAAGGCGCAACAGCCAGATAGTTGGGATTTGGAGGATGTGATTTCATGGAGGCGCTGGAGAGTTTCTCCTCAACATTCTTATCCATTTCGCCTTATTTTGCGTGTTCCGCTCGAATCAATGAGTTTTGATTGTTCATTTAAATCCTATCCATAAATCCATATAAATAAATATATACATATATATATATATATATAAATCCTGTTCAGCCAAGAGTGTGTGGGAGCCCCGTTTGCCAAGCACAGAAATTAAGTAGGCCTTGATGCTCTTTTGGCAGGAGTACATTGGCGGAGGGAACTGCTCAAAGCTTGTGTTCGACGCAGCTTGGAACAGTTTGATATTGAGGCATGTTTTGAGTGAAGGACGCTGGCGGGTAGTTTCACATCAACACGTTTCGCACGTACAAATCGCTCATGCGTTGAAGATCTTCCAGCTCCCAGCTGAGGAGGAAAAAAAGTCGGTTGAAAACAGCCCTGCACAGCAACTGATGGATATCGATGGATTCTGAGGTCGAGTATGAGAAGCCAGCAGCAGATTTGCACACTGAGCTTTTTGCCAAGATCCCTTTCCCACTGGCCGGCAACACGCTGTCAGATCGAATGGCTTCATCAGTGATGCAGACGCTTAGTCCAAGAATGGCTGTGTTGGATCAAAATAATCCTCCCAAAGAAGTGAGTACCTGAAGATCTATACCCCAAAAAGAAAGCAGTTGAGACAAATTAAAGGCCCTAGGTGGCCCTAGAATTTTCCTGGCGATTGACTCCACTATTTTCCTTGGCCACGTTCCACCAGGGTGTGGAATACAAGGCCCTGCTATCGCTATCCTCTCAGGACAGGAAGCGAGCTGGGAGAACTGAATGCCCAAAGACTACTAGAGCACCTCGAAGAAGAGCGAATCGGAGGAACTCACATGGGCTGGTCTGACAGTAGATAACTTGTTCTTTTCCTCTTTTTCGGGTAGCTACGGGTTGTGAGAAAATACCATGAAATCTCATGATCATGATTGCATATGATTGCAAGAAAGTGAAACCTCATTCTCCCATGGCCCATGAACATGGCAATTCTGGGGCCTGACCCCATGTGTGAAAAAGAAAAGGATGCAATATTGCTGTGATAGTTGCTAACGCGAAAATGGATTGCGATTATCAGCAGCATTCAGCAGCATGGGGATTTGACCAGCACTGATGGAGTTACCTACAATATTGCCGGTTGTTGACCCATCAGTTCGGTGTGGACCTCCATCGGTTCCTAACCTAGGGATGATGACAACATTGAGGAGATGTAACCGCACTGATTCCTAAGAGGGCAATCATGTCCGCGGTTTTCGGCAGGACTAATGGACTATAATGTACTTTGGAATTTGGAATCGTGAGTGAATGATGGTGTGGTGTGGGTGATTCTCCATGATCATCCAATTGAAACGAATTGAATTACCCTTCAATTTGGATGGACCAGTTTATTCCTAAAATCCTAATGTAAAGGATGATCCGATTGGATCTGATTGGTGCTGCACTTGGTGCCTTGTTTTCAAGCCAGACCCACAAGCTTCAACTGCCAACTTTTGCAAGCTCCCGGCGCATTTGAGGTCGCGGCTGCCATTCAGTATTCCAAGATACTACTTCGGTGATGTGTCCAATGTCACTTGAGCTGCATTTAGATCATGGCAGCTAAACTGGGTTTCATTTCAAATCGTCTGCTAGAAAAAGCACACAGCTAGAACAGGATAGAATAGTGCTCGCAGAAGTGCCTTTTTTTTGAATGTTTAGCGCATGCTATGTGACTATGTTTCGGAATTGGCAACCCTCCAAAAATGAAAAACTTACGCAGTTTTCTGAAGTAAACACCCTTCATACTTGTGGTCCCCAAGTCTCTCGCAGCAGTTCCCCCAGGAAACCTCAAACTGGATCTTGATCACTGAGAGGATACCTTTCGGTAAGCAAGATGGTGACAGAGCCATGGATCCTGCCTATGACAAGATGAAGGACACTTGGCTAAGGGAAACGAAGAGAAGTGGAGTCTAATTTGTGTTAGCTCAGTGAGTCACAGGTTCGGTATGTCGAGGTATTGTTCTGAAGTCCGAAGTGGGCGCAAGCTGACACTGAGGACTTAGTCGCCTATGTAGATTACTTCATTTCTCGGAAAACTGAACTTCATCATCATCATCATCATCATCATCATCATCATCATCATCATCATCATCATCATGGCAAGCTGAGGATTGGGAGCTGAAAGGGTCTCAAGACGAGTACTACTTTTTGCTGACCACCTATGGTGCCAGGATGGCAGGCATGGACAAGGCCTGCTAGAACGTGTGTCCAAACAGAGTAGAACACTGTCTGTCTTTGCTGGTTCTGGAAGATATTCTACAGGGCCAACCAACATACTATTTCTTTCTGGATAAATTCGAAGGACCGAAGCCGTGCGACGTCATTGGAATGATGGCTAGCTAGTAGGGTTACTATCCCAAAATGGCATTGTTTCATGTTCATGGATTATTCCAATTCGTCTGGTTCTTTGGAAGAACCCCAAAACTAACATTTGGGCCATTGTCTTACATACTTGTCAGTGTCATGCAGGATCATTCAAGGGCATTTGAAAATCATTTGAAGGTTGAAAAACATTTGGGCCGTTATGTTACTTGTTATGTTGTTGCGACACTCCTACAGGCAGAGGAGCTGGCCTCCCGAGCCGTAATGGAGACTTGGCATGGCACAGGTTTGCAACGGTAGCACTCGGTAGCACCCTCTAAGGATTGCTTTGACATGGGGATGCTGCGTTTGATCAACTGCTGATGCTTTTTTTTTTGCTGCTTCATCCGGACTGAATCGTTCCTGTCCTCCAAACCACCATGCACACGTGGATGCCATGGGCAGAGCGTCGAAAAGTTCTTCACCTGCACATGCCACGCGCGCAGCTGGATAGTGCTCGGCCACCAACAGCGTAAGTTCCATACCGAGGATAGTTTTTTCCCATCCGCTGCACAGCGGCCGAAAGAGCACTGGGGAATGCGCGCTGTAGCTTGCCTGCAGTCAGGCAAAGCACACTGAACAGATGTTGCTGCTGAAGCTTTTGTTGGATAGTGTAGTGTGGTTGTCAGTGTGTGTGTGTGTGTGTGTGGTCCGGGGCTCAAAATATGGAAGATTTGTGATGTCCAGTGAGGGATCCAAAATTGATTTTGGAAAGTTTTTTTTGAGAGCTGTAGAGCAGCACAAGCCAGCATCACCGGCTCTGAATCTTCAGGAAAGCAGCGGCATTGGTGAGAAGGAGTTCAATGCCAAGATCAAGATGGGGGTTGACTTTGTTGGTACGACAGGCATGGTAATTTCCGGCGATGTGCATTAGGTTTTCAATGAGGACACTGCAATAGCGGTGGCATGTTTGTTGCAAAATCTCACACCTGTTTTCAAAAGATATCACAAGCAAGAGCACTCATCCATAGATTGCCGTGTTCCAGGCAAAGCACTTTTCCCAGCAGAGTGTGCCACACCAGCATTCTTGCAGAAGTACAAGTTCCTGTGCTTCTGTTCAGGGAATTGATTGTGACCTATTTTTGTGTACGGGCTGTTTGACTGATCAGAAGTGGGCTCAAACGCAGGTGATGTGGGGTTTCTAAGTTTGGAAACGTAGCATAACGGAGATTAACGTAGCATATTTGGTTGCAACACGCATCTAATGACATGTCATTCTGTGGCCAACCTGAGGAGAATACTCGCTATTTCGAATGCTTACACGGCTGAGATGCAGTGGTGGTGCAATAGAAATCCTGAGACTCGATCAATAGAAATCCTTGCGGCTGTGTCGCGTTTGTTTGTTCAGAGGCCATCTTTTCACTTGAGAAACCGGATCGCTATTTGGGACTCTTCGCATAGTTATCCCCTCAACTATCCCCTCAACTGCCGTGGGAATCATGTGGACAGCAATGTGCCACAACATGCGGCAATAGCCGTCTTAAGTTAGGCATTTTTGTTCATTTTTACATGGTCGGTTAAAAGGCATTATTGCTATGGCCCTGGGGCGCAGTATGGCACAGTCATTGCAGTCCAGGACTACATTGCATGGAGTCATGGCAATCTCAATGTCGACAACGTTTTCTTTTGGAGGGATGCCGACCAGAAGTTGGATCTTGGCGTTCTCGACTGGGGAGGCCTGGGCAGTGCTTCGTTATCCGTGGTGCTCTTGGTACCAGAAAAAGTCTTTCTGCTCGATAGACGGGTGACGGATGAAGGTTGGACTTTGCATGAGTGAGCACACCTTCCAGAAGAGATGTGAGCATATGAGAGGATTGAGTAATAGAACGTAATAGACATGTTCTCCTCCGTTTACATATATAATTTTATGTAAATGTGTTCCCAGTTTTGTGAGGCGCGCGAACGGACTCCGTTGGATGGAAACTTTGGTGGTGGCTGTACTGCTGTGAATACGCATCCCGGCAGCCATCAGCCCAACTCAGTTTGTCCATCTGAAGATGACTTGTGCATTGTTCAGTAATTTGTATGCTTCAGCCCCATTCGTACACAGATTGTTGAATATATTACGCTGAATTGAATTCCACAGCGCTCACCTGAATCCGCAGGACTTCTTGAACAAAAACCTAGATGACTTGCTGGATTGCTTTATCAAAGAATATGAGGCCTAACGGGATCCGAATTCCAGAGGCAGCTCTTGACAACTGCAAGTGACCATGATGATAAACTGTTATATTTGTTATGAACTTTGAACTTTCATGAGCTGGGCATGGCTCAAAACAATTCAAGGCTATGCTGACCCCCAATTTGGACGGCTTAATGCTGATATGGCCAAACCGCCAAACTTGTGGGACTGTTGGTTTGTTGCAGGCTAGCGGCGGTCCAAAATTGGATCGTGCAGAACTCCGTTGGCAGTTCACATTGTCAGCGCTGCAACAGGGCGTAGGTCTGTTGGGCGCAGTGCCACAGATCTACAAGATGTGCAAAAAACCAGAAGCCTGACGCTGATTCAACCGGTGGGTCAACACCAAACAATCCAAAAATTGGGGTGATGAACATCGCAGCCTATACATCTAAATTACCCAGAACATTCCAGAACTATTTGATCCCTTTATGATTTAACTACTGAGTAACTACTGTGTTGCTGTCGTTGCATGTCGTTCTACTGGGATTCAAGGTTGGGAACACCATGTAGCAGATGTCACTCTCCATAGCCAATGGCGTCCACGGTAGCAGAGTCTTTACTTTAAATATATGCTCCAATCGCTTCTGAGGAGAGTATTCATTGTTCTGTTCGTATGAACTGTATCAGATTGGTCCATGGTAATAGTATGTATAAATCACAAATGTTAATAAATGTTAGAATTTACTACTACTGTATGTGATTTATGAAGTTCCCTCCATAAGATAAAACAAGAGATGCACACTGCACTTTGGTTGCCCATGTCATTCCTTCCCCTTGAAGTAGGACTGCCACCGGCACCTGTGTTTTGCTCCAAGGAGTTTGCAACCATCAAAGATCGATTAGATCCTCGTATCTCGCAGAACATCGATGGTAAGAACACCCTCAGGATCTACATTGGAGACTTGACTTGCGAAGACTTATGGTATCATTCAATGCAAAGACCCAAGATGATAGGCACTCTGAAGATATCGCAGCTTTGGCCTCGGCCTGCTCATAGTACCACTGGCCCCACAACGCCCAGGAACTTTCATCAACATTTGCAGCTCGGCTGACCTCCCCGGGATCTACGTAGCCCCACAATTCGCCAGCCTGAGATTTTGCGAAATTTGTGCTGGTTTGTTTGATATTGGGAGGAGTACTATTTTCACCAGCAGCTTTATAATTACTGTAATTCATCATAAGTTTCCATATATGGTTACTCTGTGTATGGGAATTGCCCGAATAATATTCCCTCATGGAGAAAGTAGGTGGCATCAATCCGGTGTTGACACATTCAATCCTGCGCTGTTGCGCCCGCCAGTCTGTATCCAAGAAAGCATTATGTTAGAGGCCAAAGTCACATCCACAATATTGAGTAGTAATAAGAATTAATTATGTATAAATGATTACCTCTTTAATTGTGTTGAGAAAGTCTTGAAATTCCAATGGTTTCGGGAAAGCGTCGGTGAATCGATGTGAATCGCACAAAATGCTTTGAGGCAACATGATCAAAGACTGGGATATCGAAAGCCAATTGGACAAGTGGGTGAAAGAAGTTTGCTCCACCATCGGCATTCCAGAGAAAAAGGTGGTCGTGGAGTGAGTTTGGTCGCCTATGTCGACTCATGTTCTGGCGCCGCCTCCTTCAGAGTCCAGATCATAGATCCACATCCAAAAATATCCAAGGTGTGGAAAGTTTGTTGGGTCATGTTGACCCAGTATGACCCAGTCAATAGTGTGACTTTTCAAGACTTGCTGAAACCGACGGCAGCAGAACTCCCAGCTTTTGCAAGCGAAACCTGCCGAAGAACAGGCGCTCCATTCGTCTCACAGAGCTCCATTTGCTCGAGGCTCCAATTCCCAAACTGCGCTGGTTTGGCGGAGCAGGTGTGGCAAGAGCCATGTCTTTAGGCATCCGAAAACAGCGATCGCAGTCAGAAAGATAGAGAAAACTACGGACTTGATGCTTGGTTTATATTCTGTTTTAATATGTGTGTGTGGGTGTGCTATGTGCGTGTCACTTGTTGTTATAGGATTGTTATAGGATGTTATAGGCTGATTATTCCTGCGTTCGATCGCTTTCGCGTATGTCTTTTCCAGCATTTTCCAGCCCAGATGCGGGCATAGATCGGGCGTAGCTACAATGGAGCAAACGTTGAGCTCGAAAAAGTGTTGAGCTATGTTGAGCTCGAAGCATAGGGGTGGGATGGTGCAGATGGTGTGGGCAAGAATCACAGACTCTGAGTATATACTTTATTAATCTTTATTATACTTTGACATACTGTATGACATACTGGGCACTTCTCCGTTTTTCTATCATTTGCCAATGTTTTTTGCAAGACATTGATCTTTGAGACAACTTGTTTGGATTCACCAGGCCCAGGCTTCAAATGAATGGCCTTGGACATCTTGGAATATGAATACTGGGCGGGTTGGATACTGTGACCAATGCCTCAGGCCCAACGGCCAAAGCAGCCGAGTGTGTCACAGCCCCAGGGTAAGGTGACGTGCACCTGGCATCATCTGAAACCATACGGACCATACTTTTGGAGAGTTGAAAATTTGACGACTCGACCCATATTCATTTAATCACATGCAACATCATGCAACCTAAGACCCTATCATAGCTTCGAAGACTGAAGCGCACCTGCCAACAGGTCAGTATTTGTACTGTTGATCATGGACGGGGGGGCAAACTTATCTGAATCTGCTCTCTAGGGCCTGTGACGATCTGACTGAGCTTGACAGTGGCTGCCTCAATGTTCGCAGGTGTCTATGTCAAGTCTTACGACATTTCAAGACAGGTTTTGCCATATGGGTGTGATTCTCACTGATCTTATGATTGCCGAACAGCATCGCAGCCCACAAGTTGCGGTGCCCACAAGTTGCGGTGCCCGGCTCTGAGGGCTGATGGCAGATTATGGTGAGAGTATGGAATACTTCCCCGAAGCACCGCCTCGGACTTCCTTTATTCAGGCCAGGGAAGGAAGCGGAGCTCATTTTCACAAGGGCTTGTGGCCACTGGTGGTTTGCGCATGCCGGATTGTGTGATACCAAAGCTGTGAAGAACATGTCGTTCAAAAGGTGCTTCACTGACTTTGCTATGTAGTGGATGCAGCCTATCAAAATCAGGAAATTTAACATAGAGTAGTGGCCCTAGTAGCCACATAGTACTTCGAGAAATCTTCAAAGCTAGGACTGTTCAGTTGAGCTATGGTGCGCCTTTCAGGGTCACTGGCTGGTATTACAACCAAGACACTTGACTCATTTGAAGTAATCGGGCTTGGGCGTCCTGGCACAACTGACAACTGTAAAAAAAAAGACTGTATCAAACAGATACGTTTTTTTGATGTTTTATGGCATTCATCCCCAAGTTGGAAGATCATCCAGCAACCCCTTCAGCACTCGCAGGCCGAACCTGCTGAAAGTGTGCATGCCCCCTCTGCACAGGCCTTCTCTGTGTCTCCTGAGCAGGTGGGGAAGGGCTGGTAGTACAATCCTATCCCCCGGAGATCCCCGGAGTATTTCTGTACTTGTAGTATTAAAGAACATTCCCTACAACCCCAGGCTACACTATGTATTGGACCATATTGGACCATATTGGATCTCTCTCTATCTCTCTCTCTCTCTCACTCTCTCGCTCTGTTTGTTTACATATTTGACTATTCATTCATTATATTTTTGGGAACCCCAGAGGCAAAAACATGGGAAAGGGTTAAATTGATGAAAGCAATACAGCAATGCTCTTTCAACACAAAATTCCTCGTGGCTCACCAGCACTAGTGTTTGTGGTTTCCCGAACATACGCACCGTCCAACACATTTGACCGACTGATGAGTTCCAAGAAGGTTCTGTTGCCATCCATGTACTGTGTATCATTGAATGCCAAATTGCCGAGTTTTGCAGGTAAACTCTGTAATACATGGATTATATAATTTTGATTCCTAGGGATTGGCCTAGTAAGTCGGGTTTGCGGCTGCAGCTGGTGTTCGAGGAGGCACCGGAAAACTACGAACAGCAGTGTTTAGCCAGCATTGCGCAGGCAGGGAGTCAAACCCTGCACGCCTCACATCCCAAGACATCCCAAGAATGTTGTCAGGACGGATTAGTTGATACTGATACATTTGATCGGATAGTGGGTTTCCAAATTTGGATCAATACGAACAATTTGTGGTACAAGCCCATAGGCGGTTGGGACTTGACAAGAGTCACCCCGAGACACCAGAAAACGCGCTGGTCGCCAGAAGCGCAAGCAGCTTCGAGAAGAAGCTCAAGAACGACAGAGAGCTCAGGATACTGACTGTCAAGCCAGATGGATATCACAGTGTATCACGGGGTCATGGCATTTCATGGTGTTGCATGGGTTTGGCATGACATTTGACATTTTATGGCACTTGCTGTTCTTCATGTCAATCCTTTCAAACAACTTGTTTATGTTGCTCAGTTGGGAGGTTAGATTTGGAATTTGTTGGATGGGTTCCTCTTGGTCTTTCCACACAATTCAATTTCGTTAGATTTCCTGGCTTATCTTTGCCTTACTGTAACTGCAAGCAGTTTGCAATTTGGTTCAGGAGGCCAAGTACAGCTATAAATCAAGCACCGCATTTCTTTTTCTGATTGTGTGCTACCTTCGTAGGTCAGGATCAGAGTGGATCCGCACGGATCCGCATGGCATGCGCATGATGTCACCAGGAGGAGGAGAGACTGGAGAGCGAACGACAAGAACAAGAAAACATGCGCAGGCGTACATGGCTCCTTTGGCCTGTAGCAGAACACCAGATATCATCGAAATCATTACAAAACGCACACACACACATACACACATACATGCACATATGCACGCACAGATGTTTCCCTTTTTGTTGGTCAAGTGCTGATCAATTCGCCACGCAATGGTTGACCCTTGCTATATGTAACTATAAATATGTGTCTAATCCTTTCCCCCTAATACTAACCCCTCCCCCCCTTAATAATAAACACCTCAGGTAGTTTTTATTATTAGGGGGGTATTTATTATTAGGGGGGACCCTAATACTAAATTTCGGACCTTATTACTAACAACTATTNTTATTATTAGGGGGGTATTTATTATTAGGGGGGACCCTAATACTAAATTTCGGACCTTATTACTAACAACTATTTTTCTCGATTTCAAAATCAATTAAAATTCCAATTTAAAACGCAATTAATACGTTGCAAAAAATTAGATTTCGTGGTCAGCAGGGCTGCCTTGGCTGGGCTGGACTGAGTAATCAAAAGTCTGACTGTGCTGACCAATCGCACTGGAAATCAGGATTTCTGCAGAATGGATTCAGAGGTTGGATGGGAAGATGGTACTTAGTTTGGAAAATGGAATCAGTATGGAAAAAAACATAAAGATTTATACTGGAAGGATGACTCTTCCCTAGCTAATTATGTGGCTTACCTGTGGTAGATGTCTGTTTTTTCTTTCCACTCTGCTGCTCTTGCTCGCTGAAACTCACCCCTCAGTCTGGCTGGCACGTTGAAACTAACCCCTCTGCCTCTGACTGTGCGCCTAAAGCTCACAGCACTTGCTGTCTAGTAGAACATCCAATGGGGAGGATCACAACAACACCAATAAGGGATGTACCTTTATGCTGGGGATTGAAAAAAGATTGGATGTTCCACTTCGCTGGCTGACTGACAGCCTCTGCAAAAGACTGTTCTCAGTGACTGCACTTTCTAGGCTGACTGTTCTGTGCTACAGGGCCTTCCAATTGGGAAGATCACATGAAGCCATAAGAGGATTACCTTGCTGTCTGGGGAGAGAATACGAATTGGAAGACCCTGTCTGGCTAGAAGTGCTACCTGGCTCTTCCTTCTGGCCGCGGTGCTGGCTTCCACTCACTTTTTCTTGGCTGCCTGCACTTTCTCCTTGACTACCTGCTTCTCTGCCCAGCGAAGCATCTTCGCTGGACAGCAGTCTTTGCAACCTGTCTTGGCCCATTTGCACTTACTGCAACCAAACTGTTGGTCGAACCCTAGTCTCTCCTGGACTTGGGCTTTACATTTCTTTGCTTTCTTGCTTGCCTGTTCTGGCTTGCCACTGTCAGGAGGAGGCTCATTTGGAGGTGGCAACGGTGGCTTGTCACTGGCTGCCTCAGTTGCNTTCTGGACCAGCAATGCCTCTCCTGCCTGGTGCAAAGACTTCTGCTGCAGCACTGCCTCTTGCCATGACTGAAGCTTCTGGCTCAGCTCCCCAACTGTCTGCCATGTAGACTGACTGCATCCTAGGAACTGTCTGGCCTGTCTTTCCATGTACTGAAGGCACCAGAGGCCGCAACTGAAACCATCTGCCTGGTGGGCACGGTTGGAAGGCGCTGGCAGCTGCTTGTCTGCCTGGAGACAGNCTTTCCATGTACTGAAGGCACCAGAGGCCGCAACTGAAACCATCTGCCTGGTGGGCACGGTTGGAAGGCGCTGGCAGCTGCTTGTCTGCCTGGAGACAGACTTTCAGCACTTTGCTGGCTGTCTCCTTGGCTGTGTCAGGCTGCGCTTTGAGACTGTCAAAGTACTGAATTTCTGGCTCCTCTTCTGTGCTGCTGCCTGTCTTCTTGAGACACAAGAGTGTCCAGTGCGCAGGTGCCTGAGAATGCACTGGCACCAGCACCAAGGTGCTTGCACTGTCTTCATTGAATTCTCTCATGACCTCGCTGACTAGACCGCTCTCTGCAGCCAGCTTGCTCTCTGCTGGGCTGACCCATCTGACTGCACTGCCNATTCTCTCATGACCTCGCTGACTAGACCGCTCTCTGCAGCCAGCTTGCTCTCTGCTGGGCTGACCCATCTGACTGCACTGCCTGGCTTCAGTCTTCGGTTGATCTCATCCCAGCCTGCCTTGAGCTGGTCATCTGTGACCAAGGTGCCGAACTGGTAGAGATCTATCTGCTGCTTCCAGTCCTTCTGGTAGGACTTCCTNCTCATCCCAGCCTGCCTTGAGCTGGTCATCTGTGACCAAGGTGCCGAACTGGTAGAGATCTATCTGCTGCTTCCAGTCCTTCTGGTAGGACTTCCTCGCCTCGCTGCCTCTTGGAGCTGCACTGGTGCCATTGTCTGCCTGGCTACCTTTGTCACAAGTGGACATTCCAGGTCTGCCTGGCTGATCCAGGTGCAGTAGTTGCCAAGCAAGCACAGGAACTGGTCACCCTTGACTTTCTGCACTGTTACGACTAGGCCCTGCCAGGCTGCCTGAGCGGTTTCTCCCACCACTCTGGCTACAGTTCCTTTCCACTGACTGCTCCTGCTTTGCTTTCTCTGCTGCTTCTGCTTCCTTGGCTGCTGCTGCCTTCTTGGCCTGCTTTCCTTTCTGTTTGGTCAAGTGGCTCAGCTTGAGTTTGGCATTTGGCTTGAACTTTTTTTGGCTGTCTTGCTGGCCTCTGGAACGACTGCCTCCAAAGCTTTGCTTTGTGGCTTGGCTCCTGCTTTCTGCCTCCACTGCTTGACAAGGTCTTTCCTGTCCTTCTTGCCTTTCTTTCTTCCTCTGGCTTTCTCTTTCTTCTTCTGCGAACTCACTTGGCTGATTTTGTGCAACCACGGAGTGCTTGGCCTGCCATGGACAAACCAAAATAGGGAAAGGAAAGGAAAAAGCTGAGATAGTTTTTAGTATTGAGGTCTGGTGCTTACTATTAGGGGTCCCCTGCCTGGAGCTAGTTTGCAGCACAGAAGCAGCAGTTTCATAAGGAAGGCTGTACAGGGAAGTGGCAGCAGCTGAGGTAGTTTTTAGTATTGAGGNTCCCCTGCCTGGAGCTAGTTTGCAGCACAGAAGCAGCAGTTTCATAAGGAAGGCTGTACAGGGAAGTGGCAGCAGCTGAGGTAGTTTTTAGTATTGAGGTCTGGTGCTTACTATTAGGGATCCCCTGCCTGGAGCTAGTTTGCAGCACAGAAGCAGCAGTTTCATAAGGAAGGCTGTACAGGGAAGTGGCAGCAGCTGAGGTAGTTTTTAGTATTGAGG
>BGPT01002932.1:48637-61261 GCA_003297045.1 Symbiodinium sp. clade C Y103
CTTTCCATGTACTGAAGGCACCAGAGGCCGCAACTGAAACCATCTGCCTGGTGGGCACGGTTGGAAGGCGCTGGCAGCTGCTTGTCTGCCTGGAGACAGGCTTTCAGCACTTTGCTGGCTGTCTCCTGGGCTGTGTCAGGCTGCACTTTGAGACTGTCAAAATACTGAATTTCTGGCTCCTCTTCTGTGCTGCTGCCTGTCTTCTTGCGTTCAATGCGCAGGTGCCTGAGAATGCACTGGCACCAGCAGCAAGGTGCCTGCACTGTCTTCATTAAATTCTCTCATGGCCTCGCTCACTACACCGCTCTCTGCAGCCAGCTTGCTTTCTGCTGGGCTGACCCATCTGACTGCACTGCCTGGCTTCAGTCTTCGGTTGATCTCATCCCAGCCTGCCTTGAGCCGGTCATCTGTGACCAAGGTGCCGAACTGGTAGAAGTCTATCTGCTGCTTCCAGTCCTTCTGGCAGGACTTCCTCACTGCTTCTTGGAGCTGCACTGGGGCCATTGTCTGCCTGGCTACCTTTGTCACAAGTGGGCATTCCAGGTCTGCCTGGCTGATCCACTGGCAATGGTTGCCTGGCAGCACGCACAGGAACTGGTCACCCTTGACTGTCTGCACTGTTACGACTAGGCCTTGGCAGGCTGCCTGAGCGGTTTCTCCCACCACTCTGGCTACAGTTCCTTTCCACTTTGACTGCTCCTGCTCTGCTTTCTCTGCTGCTTCTGCTTCCTTGAGACGACGACGGAAGAACCGGACGAAAGGAAAGACAAACCAGTTGTGGCTCAGCTTGAGTTTGGCATTTGGCTTGAACTTTTTTTTGGCTGTCTTGCTGGCCTCTGGAACGACTGCCTCCAAAGCTTTGCTCTGTGGCTTGGCTCCTGCTTTCTGCCTCCACTGCTTGACAAGGTCTTTCTTGTCCTTCTTGCCTTTCTTNCTCTGGAACGACTGCCTCCAAAGCTTTGCTCTGTGGCTTGGCTCCTGCTTTCTGCCTCCACTGCTTGACAAGGTCTTTCTTGTCCTTCTTGCCTTTCTTTCTTCCTCTGGCTTTCTCTTTCTTCTGCTGCGAACTGACTTGGCTGACTTTGTGCATCCACGGAGTGCTTGGCCTGCCATGGGCAAAACCAAAACAGGGAAAGGAAAGGAAAGAGCTGATGTAGTTTTTAGTACTGGGGTCTGGTGCTTACTATTAGGGGGGATCCCTAATAGTAAGCAGCAGGCCTCAATACTAAAAACTACCCCAGCTTCCCTATACAACCTTCCTTATGAAACTGCTGCTTCTGTGCTGCAAACTAGCTCCAGGCCAGGGGGGTCCCTAATGGTAAGCACCAGACCTCAATACTAAAAACTAGGTCACAGCGCCCGCAGGAGCTCTGTACTGTTTACGATTTCAAAATGTAGCTTTTAATCTTTCATTGACGAAATTTCACAAAAACCCAGCATTTTTGAGACTTCTGAGGAAAAGTGAGTGATATCCACATGTGCAAAAATGTGGAACTGCGCGCCCAANACCCAGCATTTTTGAGACTTCTGAGGAAAAGTGAGTGATATCCACATGTGCAAAAATGTGGAACTGCGCGCCCAAAATCAAGGTTTTCAGCAGAATTCAATGGGTTTTCCCATGTATTTTCAAAGTCCTTCAACACCTCGCTCAAAAAAAAGTTTGTTTTATCTTCCATGTCGTTGGTCTTTGCGCAGCTTTCCCCGGCTGGAGAACACATGGCCCTCATTGAGGCGACGCCATTGTCCACGCCACAGGTACTTCCACAGCGCAGCTTCTGTGACGCAAGAGAACATGACGTTATCATCCCCACCCCACCCCACCCCAACCCCACCCCAGCGTGCAGACGTGTAAGCAACGTAGCAAGCGTGCTATTANGTGACGCAAGAGAACATGACGTTATCATCCCCACCCCACCCCACCCCAACCCCACCCCAGCGTGCAGACGTGTAAGCAACGTAGCAAGCGTGCTATTATTTGTGTGCCGCAAGTGCACATGAACGTAGCACAGCGTAGCCTGTTCCATGTGACGCAAGAGAACATGACGTTATCATCCCCACCCCACCCCACCCCAACCCCACCCCAGGGTCAGCGATACTAACAGGTTTGTTCTAAAAGTGAGGAACGCGTGGCGCTCCTCGAGGCGCTGACACCAAAAAGTACCCCAGCTGCTGCCACTTCCCTATACAACCTTCTTGTGAAACTGCTGCTTCTGTGCTGCAAACTAGCTCCAGGCCAGGGGGATCCCTAATAGTAAGCAGCAGACCTCAATACTAAAAACTACCCCAGCTGCTGCCACTTCCCTATACAACCTTCTTATGAAACTGCTGCTTCTGTGCTGCAAACTAGCTACAGGCCAGGGGGCTCCCTAATAGTAAGCACCAGACTTCAATATTAAAAACTACCCCAGCTGCTGCCACTTCCCTATACAACCTTCTTATGAAACTGCTGCTTCTGTGCTGCGAACTAGCTCCAGGCCAGGGGGATGCCTAATAGTGAGCACCAGACCTCAATACTAAAAACTACCCCAGCTGCTGCCACTTCCCTATACAACCTTCCTTATGAAACTGCTGCTTCTGTGCTGCAACCTAGCTCCAGGCCAGGGGGATCCCTAAGGGAAGCACCAGACCTCAACACAAAAAACAACCCCAGCTGCTGTCACCCCTACCTTATGAAACTGCTGCTTCTGTGCTGAAACTAGCTCCAGGCCAGCTAGTTTGCAGCACAGAAACAGCAGTTTCATAAGGTAGGGGTGACAGCAGCTGGGGTAGTTTTTAGTATTGAGGTCTGGTGCTTATTATTAGGGATCCCCCTGGCCTGGAGCTAGGTTGCAGCACAGCAGCAGCAGTTCCATAAGGAAGGCTAGTTTTTAGTATTGAGGTCTGGTGCTTGCTATTAGGGATGCCCCTGGCCTGGAGCTAGGTTGCAGCACAGAAGCAGCAGTTTCATAGGGACACCCAGATCGTCCGCTTGTACTTAGTTTGGCCAAAATACTTTTGGCCAAACATTAACATAAAGGATTCTTACTTAATCAAAATTAAAATGGATAATACATACCCTTCATAATCCTGCAACGCACTCGCACTTTATAGTATTTCCTTTTTTTCTTCTAATTGGGTGGTGCTCGAGATCCGGTCACGAGGAGCATCTCCGGCTGCTTCTTCCGTCCCAATACATGAGACCGAAGCGCCTTCACTTGTGCCCCCCTTCAACGACATCTTCGAGTCACCATGGCCCAATCAAGCTCGAACCTTTGAGCTTCTTGTTGGACGGAAGTGATTTGATCATTCCCTCCTTTCTCTTACGCCGGAGCTCTTTGACTTCATCATAGAGCTCCCCTCCTCTGTCCATGAGCTCCCGGAAGCGGTCCTCCAAAAGGTCCTCGGGCTGTATCTCCACACGCAAAGTGTCATCGAAACCTGTGAAATCCCCATTGGTCAGGGCATCTGCTTCCCTGTTCTGGAGGCGAGGTAACCAGTCAAGCCTCATCTCCAGGTCGTTCTTGCGCAACGTCCAGGCAAGCTGCATGAGCACCACGCATAGTGGAAATTTCGTTGTCAAGAGGCGGCTCACCAAGTGGCGGTTTCCCAAGTTGTCCGTTCCCGCAGAGAGGTAAAAGGATCCCCCACTGCCACTCGGTAACTTGAAGGCCACCAAAGAGGCTAAGGTGCCCAGCAACTCTAACGAGGCTTTGCTCCTATCCTTGGAGTCTCTGCAGCACCACCCCCCGATCACCACGGTCTCACCGGCGTCGGACCTGAAGTAGTGGCCACACTCATCCCCTTGACGTGGTCTAACCTTGGTTCTGGCAATCTCTGGAACCATAGTCTCTCTCAAAAACTCGAGGATCAGGATAACCGCCGCCGGCATCTGTAACGTGTTGCAATGATCCACGGCAGTGACCCAACTGTATAGCGGTCCAAGCAGGGGTTTCAGGTGGCTGAAGGCAGCCATCATGAAGGCCAGTCTGCCCAGACCGGACCGGAACTCGTCCACCTTCACGACCTTGTTGGCCGTCGCCTTGGCCATCCAATCTCTGGCCCACCTGAATCTCTTTTCCGACATCCCTGGCTCTCCCCGGGATCTGTCCACCTGGAATCCTATCCATTCTGCCCGGCGTCCTCCTCCAAATTTGCGCCGCACAAAGAAGAGCAAGCATAGCCATATCCCAGCCATGCCTCCCAGTCCCCTTGCGAGGAAAAGCAAATCATCTACGTAGGTCAATTGAAAGAGGTCCCTGCGACCCACCAAAGACTGCGCACATCTAACCACTGCGCCGAAGCGCCTTGTAAAATGATAGGAAGCGGACGTGACGCCGAAGGTGCCCGCGCAGTTGAGCCACACCTTTCGGCCCGGCTTTCCTTCATCATCAACTCCCGTCTTGCAAGCTTGGAGGCCCCAGTCTTCCTCTCTTACCAGCACTAGCCGGTGTGCTCTGGAGATGTCCGCCGCCAAAGCAAAGGTTGCTGGGTGAAATGCTTCCAAAGCCATCCTTATCTCCCCAGGCCCAGGGTATCTCAGCTGGTCCTCCACTTTGATCTGGGAGTTGACACCTACGTTGTGCGTGGCGTCATGGACGACCCTGAAGAAGCGGTCGGATTTCTCTAAGGCTGCAAGTGCTGCCGCCTTCAACTTGTCACCATAGCGCTCCCTTGCTTCCGTTTCATCTAGCTCCGCCTGAACTGTAACTGCACTGCCAGCGCATTCTCCTTGGCGGATACATAGTTTTCTTTGTCTCCCGGGTGGGTCACCGGATCGTATTTTCTCCGCTTCTCCTTGGCTTCGAAAACTGCGGGCACCCTCGGCATGCCATCCACTCCGATCGGCACACCCGACCGGAAGCTCCCCGGCCCCCGGCCGTGAAGAAAGGCATCCGCATCTGGATCTTCTATCGCTTTCAAGTGCTCCGCAATTGCTGCAAGCATGAAGGGTTGCCTGTCTTCCACCTTTTGTAGGCTTTGCATGTCTGCACCCGAACTCTCCACCAGGGCATTCAGCCATATCTCCTTGGCCTCCTTGACCAGCTCCGAAAGGGGGGCCTTGCAGTGACCCAAAGCTAACTTGTAGAGGTCCTTTCTCACCTCTCCTTCAGAGGTCAAGCCGAGGATCCTCTCACCCACCTTCCGCATGGCTGACTCTCGCCTGAAGGCGGGGCGCTTGTTTCCTTCTGAACATAGCCCTGCTCCATCGTGGAAATTCTTGCCTCCTTCCCCTCGCATGCAGTAGCCGGAGGACGGCCCATTCGAGGCTGCCAGATCTACTGACGGGTCTTGTATGGCCTTCTTCTGCCCTTTCTCTTCACTCCTCTTCTCGTCCTCAAGTCTGTCAAGACCTCGAGGTGCCTTTTTCACACTTGCGGCTTCAACACTGGAGCTCGCGGCGATTGATCCCCCTCCGTCAGGCGTCGAGGTTCGTTGAAGCCAGTGGTTGAAGACCAGATTGGCCAACATCTCATTCATTGGGGGGCAGGAATGCTGCTGTGGGCTGGGTCTTAAAGCCTCCTGAGGAGGTGGCTCCAATGAGGGGCGGATGTTCATGGCCGCAATGGCGTGGGAAGGGGCCCATGTAATAGAGTTCCTTGTTAAGGACTGGCCATCCTGCAAACCCCAATTGGAGCAGCCCGTCAGCATCACTCAAGAGCCTGGTAGGCTTTGGGTAGTCCATAGGTGCATTGGTGAAACACAATGGTGTCCATACGGCGTTTTTTAGCTGCACGCCGCAGTTCAGGCAACTGCCAGACGCTTGCTGGCGTTCCATTTCTGGCCCGACCCAGGTCTTCGGGGTGCTCCCAGAGGCATACTGTAAGGGGCGGTGCCACTTCCAAAACTTCTATGCAGCGCATCACCAGAAGGGTCCCCAGCGCAGCTTTGTCCCGCAGCTCGCCCACCAACCATGGAAAACCCCAGGGGTATTCACGGGACCGAACCGGCCGAGGTCCGAGCTTATTCGCCCAGACTGCTCTGCTCCACGTGCTGCAAGGAGGCGACGTCAAGATCACGTCAAACTCGCTTGCTTTGATTTTCTCAACCAACTCATTCCACTTATCTTCATTTGACATGTCATGGTCATCTGACCGTTGCAGGTCCACTTCAGTCATCCTGAGGGTGATCTTCGGTTGGCTGCAAAGTGCTTCCAAACAACTTCGGACATCACTTTTTCTCGGCATTCCTGAGAAAAGGTAGAGCGCTCGGAGCTCACGGCCATCCTTTGGTGAAACTACAGCCGGTGAGACAGGTGAAACCGGCTCCGTCGGTGCTCAGTCTGTTGCATTGGCCCCTGCAGGAGCCCGATCCGTATCCTTCTTCAGGGCATTGCGCGAAGACTTGGGGTGCGCCCCGAGGCAACGCTGGCACTGGTGCACGTAGTTGCAGTTCTTGGCAGCGCACTTGCCGTTGTTGTTGAACTTGAAGCACAAAGGGCGCCCATCTGGCGTCTTGACATGCAACTTCTTGGCTGGGCGCACTCCTCCCTTAGCCTTGCCTTTGGATCCTCCTTTGCTCCCTGCTGGGGATGCAGTCCGTGCTGTTGGTGTTGAGCTGGAAGACGCTGAGCTCGCCGCTGCTGTAGTCACTGGAATGATGAAGTGCAAGTTCATCACTTCTGAGTCCTTCATGGCCTTTGTCAGCGCAGCTTCCAGCGTGGGTTCATCCCCTTGCCTCACTGCTTCGTAAGCTCGTTTCCTGATTTCGAGCTCATATTTCAACACTGTTTCCCATTGGGGTGTTTGTCCTCCTGGCAGCTGCAATCCTGCCACATGACGCCCCAGGATATGATCACTGAGCTGCCTATAGATGTCCAGCAGCCTTCCTTGCAACCATACTGGGTTGCGGTGTTTCGTTTTGACCACTTCCCAGGCGATTGCCAAGCGCCTGTGGCGCAATCTCAGTTCTTCAGGGTTCTTGGGCATGAGGACAGTCGCCCGAGCCGGTTTCATTCTGAAAATGCCCGTGCTGGCGTCGAGACTGCCCTGCAGTACATCTGCTTCACCGTCCTCAATTGAGGACACATCACGTAAGTCCTCCACACGTGGGACGTTCAGCTCCACGTCGTCCATCTTGGATGCCACTAGGCTCTTTGACGGGACTTCGAAGTCTTTCAAACGCCCCAACTGTGTCTCCAGGGCCTCCCGCAGCATGGCATACTCATTGGCTGGTACCGGCCTGGGCACCATAGTCGTTCGTGCCTCGGCTCTTGACTCGTCGTTGGCCTTCTGCTGAGTTCTAGCAGTTTCCCATGCACTGAGTAGCAGGGCCACGCTCCTCCTCTCAACGTTGCCAGCGGTGTGGTCCAGGCCTATCTCGCCTGTGACTGCTGCTCTCACCTCCGCCCTCGTCGACATCATCTTGTCTTCTCTTCCTTTAGAAGAGATGCAGAGTAAAACGCAGTGACTTCTCAAACGTTCTTAAAAGTCTCAAACTACTTCAAACGAGTTCNATGCAGAGTAAAACGCAGTGACTTCTCAAACGTTCTTAAAAGTCTCAAACTACTTCAAACGAGTTCTCAAGCTTCCAAAAACGTTCTTCAGCTTCTCCAGATAAACAAGCTTCAGCTCAAACTCACAAATCACCTACAAAACGCCCTACAAAATCACCTACCAGCATCAAATTCATAAGACATGGGTCAAACAGATCAGAAACACCCCAAAAACACAAAAACAAACGAAAATCCATCTCCAAGCTCTTCCATGCACAAACTGGTTCCATTNAACACCCCAAAAACACAAAAACAAACGAAAATCCATCTCCAAGCTCTTCCATGCACAAACTGGTTCCATTTGGTTCCAAATTGGTTTTGAATTGGTTCCCACCTGGTTCCTACTGTTCCTAAAGTTCACAGATCGGTTCCTACAAACTTAAAAATGGTTTCCTAACTGTTCACATGCACATGCAATGCTCCAAGATAGTTTACAAGATGTTCAAGTAGGTTCAAGGCGGTGCAGTACACTGTACATCCTCTCACCAAACTTTCACGCCCCTTCTTGGACAGTCGTACTGTACACCGAGGTGTCAAGGATTCCATAGTCGTTTGTAAGCAACTAAGCTCTGAACTCATATCAAATAAGTTCCAGGCNCGAGGTGTCAAGGATTCCATAGTCGTTTGTAAGCAACTAAGCTCTGAACTCATATCAAATAAGTTCCAGGCATCTTCAACTAAGATCCCAACATAACCAATTAAGGTCCCAACATAACCAATTAAGGTCCCAACTCAAGCACAGACAGCTCGAAAATTAACCGCTTATTTTCTAGTTGCCCTCAGAGGTTGGCTTTTTGTGTATGAAGACATTAGTCTTCACACTTTTGACGCCTGCTATCATCATTGGGCAAACGGCAGCAGAGCAATTCCAAAGATCCACAGAACATACTCCACAAAGACCCAATGATGATCAACTGATCTGCATTCATAATTCCACACATCCACATGTAGGAACATGACATTGATTTCACTGAGTTTGCAACTGAAACCAAAACATCCCACAAACAACATGTTGTGTTTGAACAAACGTTTCAAAACAACTTCAACCTTTCTCATCTTTTGTCATCTTCATCTCATTTCACCTGAGTAAAGGGAAACTGACTGCATAGCCCCACTGCGGTTGGGCTGTGTGGTCAGTGGGTTTTGGGCTAGGCCCCCAGAGGGAGCCAAGTCCTGCACTGCGGTCTGGGACTTGGTGACCCTAATCCCCAAAAGTAGGATCATCCAAACAAACCACAAACCTAAACAGAAACCACGTTTTTCAGTTTCACGTTTGTTTGGAAGTTTGACTTCTCTACTTTCTGTGGCTCAAACCAATTGAAAGTTTGACTTGTGAAACTTCACCGTGACTTGGAAGTTTTCTCAACTAAACTTCAACTGTTATCAGCCCAAAAACCTTGGTAGCCAGAGCTTCTGGTAGCTGAGCATTCTGACTGGTGGCAGTTCTCCATCTTGTCAGCTGAGCATTGGAGTCCACATTTCTCCAAGAGACATCCAAGACACATCCAAGAGGCATCCCACTGATGTTTGGTCGTTTTTGGATTCCAAGTTGATCCAATTGATCAACACTACAACTGCCAAGATCCACACAGAGAACACCAAAAACAGAAGGACGCACCAAGACAAAAATATGACTTGAACGGTCCAAGGACTGACAAAACAGTTCCAAGAGTCCACAACTCCCCAAGTCAAGTTCAAAACAATGACAAAAGAGATATGTTTGTGATCCTCAGCTGTGGTGANGAGTCCACAACTCCCCAAGTCAAGTTCAAAACAATGACAAAAGAGATATGTTTGTGATCCTCAGCTGTGGTGATCTTCTGTCATTTCATAGGACTGGAAATCCTCTTCTTTTGATGATCACCTTTTCAAGCTTCTTCATCAGATCTTCAATACCTTAGTGCAACGGTTTGGCAAGTGTTCCAAAGACATCAAAAACAGAGTTCAAGAAACTCCCAAGTGTCCAAAAACATTCAAAGAAGTTCCACATGTCCACAAAACCGTTCAACAAGATTTCAAAAGAGTTGCAACTGAAATTCATTGAAATGAAATTGTTTGACATGACACAAGTTGCAAAACCCTTGAATTGAATGACATCAAATGACATATGAATGAATGAACATCACAAGACATCAACTGTTGAAATCTGAAATCAATTGCAAATGACATGAACTGAAACAACATCACACGGCTTCTGCTGAACCCTTGCNTGAAATCAATTGCAAATGACATGAACTGAAACAACATCACACGGCTTCTGCTGAACCCTTGCAATTGACGACAGCTTCTGCAGTGGACAGCTTCTGTTGAACTCTTGCATTGGACAGCTTCTGTGGCAACACTTGGCAAATCAATGCACAACTGTGGAAACATCAAATGCACAAGAGTGGACATCACAAAAACTGGATGCAAAGAAGTTAAAATGCAGTTCAAATGCAAGTGCAACAAAGTTGATAAACGTGGCAAATACCATCAAGTGTTTCAAGTTGAAATACACAAGATTTGAAATGGCATGCAACTGGATTGCAAAGAAGTTCAAATGACATCAACAAAAACAAGCGCAACGACGTTGATGCAGTGCAAAGATTTCTCACTGCAAACGATCTCTGGCAAACACTCACTAGCCTTCCAGCTTCAAGTATGCTGCAACTGGGTCTACTCTCGACCTTTGAAATATATACAAAAAGGAAGTGAACCTCGAGACCCTATACAGCCACTCTCAGCATCAGCTCTTCATCCAAAGATACTTTGACGACGAAGTTTCTTGCCATAGATCATTTCAAAGCAAAGTCCATTTTCCAATGGCAACATCCTCATATTCAAACTGCAGAATCACAGCAACCGACGGTATGCTCCATCTGAGCAAAGTGCGTACCCTGGATTGGTTCGAAGGAGATCATTGTGGTGTGGAGTAGGACTCGCTGCCCTATTCTGCACCGTCCCATCCGACATACGCAGGGACAAATTCACTGTGCCACGTGGTCGAGGTGTCATTGGTGGTGGCACCGGTGGAGCAGGTACCGAGGCAGCAGGTACAGCTGCAGACATAGATCCGTATATTGGCATGGTGCCTTCTGCCACAGGCACACCTGGCGTCACAGGCACCACTGGTGGAAAGCTCGGAATGGTAGATGGTGCAGGTGCGCCACGCTGGGCGGCTGAGAAGGCGTCCGCCACCTGTCCTTGCAGCTGCAACATGCAATCCGCAAACTGTTTGAATTGCTCTCCAAATTGAGTACTCTGAGCATGGATATTCTCAGACAATTTCTTTACAGCAGCATTGCCATTGTTGGCCGCTGTAACCAACTGTTGCACCATGCTTTTCAAAGTAGTCTTCTCTTCATGTTTGTTGCCTGTAAGTTGCCATACTCCGTCCTTCAAGTCTTCTGCAGCCTTCTGAACACAAACAAGGCTGTACCGTTGGCAACTCTCTGAGTGATTTGCCGTAGATCCTATTTCAAGAATCTGGCGTTGTAGCTCCCCAATGCTCACCTGTTGGCGAGCCACGTAGTCCAACGCCCGCTGGATTCCTTCCATAGCAAGTCGGATGGATTTCGCATCCACGACCAGCTCTTCCTTTTCTTCCTCATCCCCCAACCTTGCTCTCTTAGCAGCACGGACTGCCTCAGCATCTTCGTCAGAATCATATTTCTTTTCCTCGTTGAGAGGGGTCATGGGAGAAACACCATCAGATCTCTTGGCCGCAGCCTCAACCGCGTTCATCTCAGGCTGCTGCTCAACGCCTTCAGTAGGCAATTCACCGGTCACCGTTGGCGCACAAACTTCAACAGCAGGGGTTGCCTCCACGGTGGATCCCATAGCTGAAAACAGCTAGTCTCGAAAACCCGAAAACGCACCCGGAGTTTTTCTTCAAGCTCGTTAAGCTTCCTTTCTTGAACATAAAATTGCATAAAACAAAAACAACTGTTCACAAATGGCTTCTGCAGAGATTCGGACGGCTTCAGCTCTTGCAAAACAGGTCTCAAAACACAAAGCAAAACGAAATGCAGCATTTGGTTTGAAACTGATTTGCTTGTCACTGGCTTCACGGAAAAACAGAAAACGAAAAGCCCACAGCAACTGCAACGTGAGTATGTGTCAGCACGTATGCATCCATGTGCACCTACTACCTGCTACAGTTAGACATGGAAAATTCCAAAGCGAAACTGTTNGCAACTGCAACGTGAGTATGTGTCAGCACGTATGCATCCATGTGCACCTACTACCTGCTACAGTTAGACATGGAAAATTCCAAAGCGAAACTGTTCTGTTCAACATCGTCCACCAATGTCCAACAGTGACAACAGAGACAAAGACGCACCGAAGAAAACGACAAAAAGAAAGAACCCCCAAAGGAGTATACACCAAGGAGCACAGACCATCCGAACGGACACACAGACATCTTCCCTGTCCAAACGGACGATCCACACAGCCGTACAGAAGGTACAAAGACCTCCAGCTACAGAGCAAACTGGATTCCTTAGTGAATTTCTTAGCAAAATGCCGTTCAGCCACAAACGAAAACAAAAGTCCTTAGCAAAATGCCTTAGTAGGACAGCTTGTGTTCATGCAAAAAATTCGAAAATCCTCAAAATTCGCTAGATTTGGGGGTTTGCAACTCCGACCCAGAAAATCGCGTCAAATTCGCATACTCTCCTTCTTCGGAATGCAGTGCCGCCAAACACGAGCGGATCCAAGACAATTGCGAAGCGTTCAGTCCAGGGACAAGACCAACTTGCTTTTCCAAATGGAGCAACATCAGAGCAGTTTTAAAACTCTTAGTTAACCCATCTGAAGGATTACGTAGGCCTTCTACGTGCACCAAAACCAAACGTTTTCGTTTCACAAGGACTTGGATAAACTTTGCTCTCAACTCAATGTGGCGAACCCTGCGCAACAATCCTTCCATCTGAGCTATTGAGATGGCTGCCTTTGCATCATTTCGCAAGATCAAGGCGTACGTTCCCGTAGTTCGCAACGGTGTGCCTATCTCATCCAACTCAATGCCTTCAAGGATTATTTGCAAAAGAAGGGCCACAGCGATCAGCTCCTTGGAGTCCTCTACCAAGGATGACAACTCGGCTTCTGCCGAACTGAGCGCGGGAACTTCCTGTTTACGCGAAAAGACTTTCACGCAACATCCGCGATACACC
>BGPT01002933.1:0-15412 GCA_003297045.1 Symbiodinium sp. clade C Y103
CACTCATAGCATTGGTATCAGCATTTGGCACATGAAAATCATGGTGCATTTCTCACTGATTCAGATCTCGATTTCCTAGGCCCTGCGGCTCAAAACAATTTGCCCGTTTGCTTCGCANTGTGGTTGTTGATGCAGCTGAATTTGAAAAGGTGGTTGTCAACGGTGTGGAACTTACAGCTTCGAGCAGTCTTGCTTCATTGCGTGTTGCTTGTGGGTTATTCGGTAGTTCACAGTCAGGTGGCAAATTGAAGTGCTACAACAGAATTGTGAATTATGTGAAACAACGTGAGCTCGAGTTGTGGAAGGATGCAGCAAAGCAGGCCAGTGCTGATATGGAGAGGACACCAAAGGAAGCTTCTCTGGCAGTTCCACCCTCTGAAGAGGAACAAAGGCGACATGAGTTGACACATACACCTTACAAACCATGGTGTGAAAGCTGCGTTTGTTTCAAAGCCAGATCGAACAAGCAATTGCGCGATGATAGCTGTCATTTGTCTGGAACACCAACGATCTCATTTGATTTGGCTTTTACACGAAGGTGCTAATCCACAGGAGATCTCATCACTGCCCTTTCTGGTGATGCATGATAGTGCAAGTGGATACATTGGATGTGTGCCGTTGCGTTCTAAAGGACAGCTTGAGCTGATGACACGTGAGGTGCTATCCTTCACTGCTGGCTTAGGTTACTTTGAAGTGGTCTACAGGTGCGACAATGAAGCAACAATGCGTCAGCTTTTGAAGTATGTGGTTTCAACACGATTGAGCATGGGATTGCCTACACGTTCAGTGACACCACCTGCATATTCTCATGGAAACTCACTGGTAGAAAATNCATGGGATTGCCTACACGTTCAGTGACACCACCTGCATATTCTCATGGAAACTCACTGGTAGAAAATGCAATTGGAAGATTGCGGCCACTTGCTTCAATGTTGATGCATACAGTGAAATTACGCACTGGACTGGAATTTTCAAGCAACCACGCCCTATGGACATGGGCCCATCGACATGCAGCTTGGCTGATGAACAGATATGGAGTGATTCGCAATGTGACTCCCTTTGAAATTGTGCACAAGAAGCAGTACACTGGATCTATAGCATTGTTTGGTGAGCCTGTTTTCGGTTTCTTTCGTGTTGGTGCAAAAGGTACAGCAAAATGGCGTCGTGCACTTTTTCTGGGTAAGGTTGATGGCCAAGACAGCTTTCTTCTGCATTCAGGTTCCCAATTGGTCCTCACTCGCAGCATCAGGAGAATAGATTCTGACTGGAAGAATCACATTGCCTTTTTCACTACCTTCAAGCGCAACAGTTGGGAGTACAAGTCAGGATTTGGAGGTCGGGTCGTTCCAACAAAGATCAAGCGTGAGGCCGTATCAGCCAGTTTCCAGGTGCCTCAGGGTGAGATTGAACCAAGTTCGTTTCATGACAAGGACGCAGAAGCTGTGAGAGAGAAAGCACGTGAGGAACTTAGAGAGGAAGCAGAAAGAGCTGAGATGGCAGCAAGCGATGAGAGACTTGATTTGCCTGCGGTGGAAGATGAANAGCACGTGAGGAACTTAGAGAGGAAGCAGAAAGAGCTGAGATGGCAGCAAGCGATGAGAGACTTGATTTGCCTGCGGTGGAAGATGAAGTGCCACCAGGCGTTTCTTTTGGCATTGCAGAAGTCATCAACATGGAACCATTGGAGGTGGATGATGATGGAGTCCTAGAGGGCTCAAACCAAGGAGGAGCTGGTGCAAGTTCAAGTCATGGAGAAGCAGCTCCTACCACTCCAATTTTTGATGATCCACCGCCTATGGCTTCCTCTTCTCATGTTCCGCAGACTCCAAGAGGTTCTCCTACCACACGTGCTCACACCGATGATGAGATTGAAGATGAGCATCAATCAAAGCGACCAAAAGCCGATGAGAGCAAGCGTGCCCGCATCCAAAGAATCACTGAAGAGTATGCAGCCAATGTCAATACAGTACAGTTTGGAAATGAAACTTTCTATACAATGGACAACTATACAACTGACTTGGACATTGAGCAATCAGATGAGGTACTGGATTGGTGGGCGGATGAAGATACGTTGATTTTCAAAGATGTGCCTGAGGACTTGTGGAGTGATTTCAATATGGACCGTCAACCAGCTGGACCCCCTGAGTGGGTGGACGTGCTTGCCAATGAGGTAGAGGTCCAGCGTCTTATGACCATGGAAGTGTTGATCAAGGAGGAGCTCTACCCACAAACAGTGCATGATTCACTTACTACGAAGTTTGTTCATGACTGGAGGGCCAAGGATTACACCATGGCCAATGGAGATGTGGTGAAACGATGGCTGCGCAGAANTACTGAGCAGCCTTGCCTCTGTAAGAACAAAGACTCAGTTTTGATGCTACACGTGGATGACGTTTTGTTTACAGGCACCAAAAGGTTTTGGGAGGAACAGTTTGTGCCAAAGCTCAAACAAGCCTTTACCATCAGCCATGCCATTTTTGGCGATACAGGTGACTCCATTTCTTTTCTGCGAAGGAAGCTGATGAAAATGGAGAAGGGCATAGCTTTGATTCCTGGTATAAACATTTCAAAACTGGTGGAAACGTTTGAGTCACATTTTGGTGCGGTTCGTGTTCAGCGTGCAGCTTGCGATGCTGGGTTTCAGCTTCCAGATGTTTCNAAACATTTCAAAACTGGTGGAAACGTTTGAGTCACATTTTGGTGCGGTTCGTGTTCAGCGTGCAGCTTGCGATGCTGGGTTTCAGCTTCCAGATGTTTCTGCAGCTTTGACTTCACATGATGCATTTGCGTACAGGTCTGCAGTTGGTGGGNGTTCAGCGTGCAGCTTGCGATGCTGGGTTTCAGCTTCCAGATGTTTCTGCAGCTTTGACTTCACATGATGCATTTGCGTACAGGTCTGCAGTTGGTGGGCTGTTGTATCTGGCCAGAGACAGGCCAGATTTGGCATTTCCTGTCAAGGGACTCTCCTCCAAGATGGCTCAGCCCACTGTGACAGCTTTGCAGCGTCTACGTAAAGTGATGGGATATGTGAAGGGCACTCAAGAGTATGCTGTGGTGATTGGAGAACCAGCTCCAGGCCAAGGTAAATGGAAATCAACAAATGATGCTTTCTGGTTGTTGGAAAGTGAAAGTGATTCAGACTGGAGCTCAAACCTTGAGCATAGACGCAGCACATCCTCAGGGATACACTTGATAAACGGTTTCTTCATGTTCGGCTCTTCAAGAACCCAACGAACAGTGAGTTTGTCAAGCTGTGAAGCAGAACTTCATGCAATGATAAGCTGTCTTGCTGATGGGATATACATCAGACGTTGTCTCAGCTTTCTCACAGGTGCCGATGTCTTTCACTGCCTGATGACAGATTCTTCGAGCGCTCGTCAGCTTTGTGCCAAGCATGGAGTTGGGAAACTACGTCATGTTTTAGGAAAGATTCTCTGGATTCAGCAACATGTTTTGGAAGGAGATGTAACCATGTCTCAACTCCCTACGGTTTGGAATGCAGCTGATTTGGGAACAAAGGCTCTCAGCACAAGCAGAGTGAGGTTTCTTTTGCATGAGCTTGGAGTTTTTGATAATTTTGGCTCTTCAGCAATTGGTGAAGTGGAATGCAATGAACAAGTTGAGCGCCATGGATCACGACACCAAATGATGCAACTGGCAAAGAACTTGTGCCGCGTGTTTGCATTGCTGGGCCTTGAGCCTACTGGAGTTGCAAGTGCCAAGATTGTGGATCAGTGCAGTGTGAGTGGTGACAACAGCAACCACTCAGCCAGCATGGTTTTCTTCATGTCAGTGCTTGTGATTTCTTTGGGAATTGTAGCATACTTTGGATGGACGATGTACAAGCGTTTGGTTCAAGCAGAAGAACGTATCCAAATCCACAGTCGTGGTCTTGCGCAAGTTGAACATGACCATTATCATTTATCAGTTCAAGTTGCTGAGCTGGATGATGCGTATGGGCAACATCAAAATCGTTTGGTGCGAGTGGAGCACAATGTGGGTGAAACCTCGAGGGACTTGGAATTTCTCACAGACTATGCCTCTACCTTGCATTTTGGTTTGGTGGAACTTGGAGGTTTTCGACGCTACAGTGAACTCTCTCCTGGACAAAACAGACACATGTACCAAACTGAAGCAGCAAATCTTGTGTCTTTCCGAGTCATGGGAGGCGATAGATACATGAGGTTGGTGAGTCAACACTCCACAGGAATCCATGTTCGTGGAGAAAATACTGACCAACGAAACACAGCTGGCGCTGAGGAAAGTGAAGCAGAATTAACGATTGCCTTGCAGCCTCTGAGTTCACAGATGCTGCAGCCATTCAACAGATGGTCATCTCAGTTCTTGATGCAGGTCAGCCAGGACAGGCTTTGGATGCTGAAATACTCCACACCTTGCTGGAAAATATCACCCAGGGACTTCATGTACGATTCCGTAGAGCACAGCAGCATTCAACGTCACCAATGGCAGACATTCTGGCTGCCTATATTCAGGAATTTGAGACACAGCTTGGGATCAGATGAAACAATGTGCATGCAAAGCAATTTTTCACTGAAAGGTTAGTGCGCTTGGACCGGAAGGTCAATGAATTTGCGTAAAAGTATTTTCTGGAAAAGGACTGGATCAAATTTGGATGGAAGAGGAGGAAGCAATAGAATTTACACTGAAGGTGGAAGTTTGCTGGAACTCCCGTCCAATTCTTGGAAATTTCTGATGAGCCGACAGCAAAACCTTGCTGTTAGCTGGTCAGGAATGGAAGCATTTGGCACATGAAAATCATGGTGCATTTCTCACTGATTCAGATCTCGATTTCCTAGGCCCTGCGGCTCAAAACAATTTGCCCGTTTGCTTCGCAGCAAAAGCTGCGTCTATGTTGAAGGGAGAAGTGGAGGCGCAGGATTGCCTTCGAAATTCTTGCTGTCTTTGCATGTTTTGACTGTTTCATGAGGAGAGCAGCAAGCATTTCCAGTGACCTAACATCAGGAACGACGGGGATTGTATAAAATCTGCCTTGATGTTGTGTTGTAGTAGTTGCGCCTTCGGGCACCAGAAACTCCGCCCAAGAAATCGCTTGCAACACAGCAGCCGCACTGGCATCAGCAATCAGTGCAGACTGAACAGCCCAAGAATGTTGCATGGCCGCAGCAGCCCCTGCAGCATCCGCAACAACACATGCCGCAGCCTGAACAAGCAAAGGCTTCGACGCCACATACCCCGCAGCAGCAACGAGCAAGGCTGCCGCAGCCCTTGCAGCAGGTTCAGCGACAACCCGTGATGCAGATTGAACAGGCAAAGCAGGCTGCAGTGCAGCAGCCGCCCAAGCACCTTCAGCAACATCACATGTCGGGGAATTGGCAGCAGCCCGGCCAAGTTTGTACCATAGCCGCAGGCTCAGCAACAACAGATGTGGCAGACTGGACAACCCCGACCGAACCAACCCACAAAGCAGAGCAGGCAACCCGGATGGTATCCACTTGCCCATGCACCACATGAACACCAGCCCGGACAGCAACCACTGCATCCAGGGGTGCCACAAGCCATGGCGCAGCTCAGAACAAGCAGGTGGCCCGATGAGGAAATTGCAAAGCAGGAAACCAAAGCAAGTGTGACAACGCAAGAGCGAGCAACGATGCTGGAGCAGCAGCGGCTAGAACAAAAAGCATTGACAGAGCAAACACAATTGCAGCTACAGGAGGCGGAATCACAACAGCAAAGCGTTTGGTCCCAAGCGTCAACCCAGCAGTGGCTGCTGTCAGCCACATACGCTGCATATCAGCAAGGCATTGGTGCAGCTACATCGCATTTCACAACTCAACACACCGAAGCAGACCAAGAACGGGCACTCTTATACCAAGAGTTGAAAAGGCATCAGGCGAGGAAGGAACAGCTGAAGAAAGAAAAAAATGTTTTAGCGCAGCAGGAACAAGCACAAGAAGTGCAATTGTTGTAGTAACAGCTACGAGGGTATGAAGCGCGCATGGAGGGATATGAAGCACAGGCGGAAGGGTATGAAGCAAAGGTGGCGCAACTCGAACAGCAGAGGGTGGCAGCAGAGCCCCAAGAAATGTCTGCTCACATGAGCCCGAAACATGCCCGTCCACCAGGCCAATCGGGAATGACCCCTGAACCTTGGCGGTGTGATTATTGATGGGTAACCGTGGCAACAAACTATTGTCATGATTTTTTTCAACCAGCAATAACCAGCTCTCATGAATCCATGAGTTTTGTTGCACTGACGTGAACTTCCGCTTGGGCTAATACAATTGAAACCAGAGGTGAAATTTGAACCATTGATGAAAGACCTTATTATCGAAGGGAAGTTTAGAAGCTAAACTTTCCGACAATATGGACAGATGGAAAAGCACAGCCATGAAGAAAGTCAGAAGATGAAGAAAGTCAGAAGAGAAGAGACGCAGGTGCGCGAAAAGGTAAGAAAGTCGCGAAACACTGTGTTTTTCCAATGTTTGTGGCTCCGGAGGGTCGAGAAGTAGGCTCGCTAAAGCGGCGGGTGCGGAGACATCTCGGCAGATGAGAGATGAAAAATTGCACGCCGTTGTGGCGCNGCTCCGGAGGGTCGAGAAGTAGGCTCGCTAAAGCGGCGGGTGCGGAGACATCTCGGCAGATGAGAGATGAAAAATTGCACGCCGTTGTGGCGCGAAGCATATTTGGAAGTAAAGAGTGTTAAAACACCTCAGGCTCGGACCATTTTTGGAAGTTCAGATGTGCAAAAAGTGCACGGCGCTGTGGCGCGAAGCACATTTGGAAGTAAAAAGTGTTAAAAACTGTCGGGTTCGGAGCATTTTTGGAAGTTGAGATGTGGAAAAAGTGCACGGCCCTGTGGCGCGAAGCGCATTTGGAAGTAAAAAGTGTTAAAAACTGTCACGGCCGGACAACTTTTGGAAGTTGACATGTCGAAAAAGTGCACGGCGCTGTGGCGCGAAGCACATTTNCACGGCCGGACAACTTTTGGAAGTTGACATGTCGAAAAAGTGCACGGCGCTGTGGCGCGAAGCACATTTGGAAGTGAAAAGTGTTAAAAACTGTCAGGTTCAGAGCACTTTTGGAAGTTGAGATGTGGAAAAAGTGCACGGCGCTGTGGCGCGAAGCGCATTTGGAAGTGAAAAGTGTTAAAAGCTGTCAGCTTCGGAGCACTTTTGGAAGTTGAGATGTCGAAGAAGTGCACGGCGGTGTGGCGCGAAGCACATTTGGAAGTAAAAAGTGTTAAAAACTGTCAGGTTCGGAGCGCATTTGGAAGTTGAGATGTCGAAAAAGTGCACGGCGCTGTGGCGCGAAGCACATTTGGAAGTGAAAATCGTAAAAAATTGAGGGGTTCGTAGCACTTTTTGACGATTCGATGATGATTCGATGTCGAAGTGCTTGCCGCTGTGGCGCCAAGCACATTTGGAAGTCAAAAGTGAAAAAAAACTGAGGGTTTTGAGTAAATTTTGAGATATCAGTTAACTAACTGAACTAACAACTGAACCATTTAACAATTGAATAATTAACCACTTAACAATTAAACAACTTAACCCCACTTAACAACTTAACACCTTAACCATTCAACAATTTAACAATTTAGTTAGTTAGTTTGTCAGTTAGTTAGTCAGTGAGTCAGTCAGTCAGTTTGCGGTTACTCAGTTAGTCAGTTAGTCAGTTAGTTAGTTTCAAAGTCAGCTGGTTAGTTAGTTAGCTAGTCAGTTACTCAGTAAGTCAGTTCGTCACTTAGTTAGTTAGTTAGTTAGTTGGTTGGTTAGTTGGTTAATTGGTTAGTTGGTTAGTTGGTTAGTTAGTTAGTCAGTTAGTCAGTTAGTCAGTTAGTTAGTTTCTTAGTCAGCTAGTTAGTTCGTTAGCTAGTCAGTTACTCAGTTAGTCAGTTAGTTTGTTTCTTAGTCAGCTAGTTAGTTCGTTAGCTAGTCAGTTACTCAGTTAGTCAGTTAGTTAGTTTCTTAGTCAGCTAGTCAGTTCGTTAGCTAGTCAGTTACTCAGTTAGTCAGTCAGTTAGTTTCTTAGTCAGCTAGTTAGTTCGTTAGCTAGTCAGTTACTCAGTTAGTCAGTTCGTCAGGTAGTTTGGTAGTTAGTTAGTTGGTTGGTTGGTTAGTTAGTTAGTTAGTTAGTTAGTTAATTAGTTAGTTAGTTAGTTAATTAGTTAGTTAGTTAGTTAGTTATTTAGTTAGTTAGTTAGTTAGTTAGTTGGTTAGTTAGTTAGTTAGTTAGTTAGTTAGTTAGTTAGTTAGTCAGTTAATCAGTTAGTCAGTTAATCAGTTAGTCAGTTAGTCAGTTAGTTAGTTAGTTAGGTAGTTAGTTGGCTTTTTAGTTAGTCAGTTGATCAGTTAGTCAGTTAGTGATTTTGTTAGTCAACTAAACCATTTAACAATTGAACAACTAACCACTTAACAACTTAACAACTTAACCATTTAACAGCTTAACAACTGAGTTAGTTAGTTTGTCCGTTAGTTAGTCAGTGAGTCAGTCAGTTAGTCAGTCAATTATTCAGTTATTCAGTTAGTCAGTTAGTAAGTTAGTCAGTTAGTTAGTTTGTTAGTCAGCTAGTCGGTTACTCAGTTAATCAGTTCGTCAGTTCGTCAGTTAGTTAGTTAGTTAGTCAGTCAGTCAGTTAGTCAGTTAATCAATTAGTCAGTTAGTCAGTTAGTCAGTTAGTCAGTTAGTCAGTTAATCAGTTAGTTGGTTCGTCAGTTAGTCAGTTAGTCAGTTAGTCAGTTAGTCAGTGAGTCAGGTTGTTTGTTAGCTAGTTAGTTAGGCAGTCAGTCAGTCAGTTAGTCAGTTAGTTAGGCAGGGAGATAGATAGACAGATAGATACGCCGACGCTCCAACCACCTTTTGATCCATCAGTGGATCTGCTCTGCCATCCATGACTCACAACAACGAACCTCTCCTATAGGTTTCCTATTCTGAAACTTCCGCCACCGCCTTGTGCGGTACTACTGGTATATATGATAACTGTGTTCGCCTAATTTATTTGGGAATGGGAAACATGTTGAAATCGAGAGTGATTCAAAAACAAGTTGTAGCAAGAAATCAGGATAATATTTTTATGATATGGCATTGACATCTATTTTCTAGTTTTTGTTTGGTCTTACTTGTGCATATAGTTTTCACTATGCATTTCATTCCCTGTGTCCAAGAGGTATGATATGTTCACTCAGGTTCGCAACTCTAAGAGGGGGAAGCGAGTGAAGCAGGATGAGACTGCAGGAGCAGCTGCCCCGCCCCATGCTGTTGGCGGGGCCGGGGTTCCACAGCAGCCTGTCGGCGACTTGGAGACAACTGGCCGCCCAAAAATTTGGCAACTGCATTTGATGTGTTTCCGAAATTACGAAAGCCGTGCTTGTCGGCAAACTGTAGATAACAAAGTTTTGTCAAAACTAAAAACAGTTACCTTTTTTGTTTGGCGGGAAAAAAAGTAGTAGAACCAAGGGTCTAGATGCTCGCTCCTGCTCTTCTTTCGGGCCACACTGTCATGTTGTTTGATAAGTTTTGATAATCGAGCTGATGGAGGAACGGTGCATTGCAGCGTTCCTGTACGGGGCCTCGAATGTGGGACGGTTCGTGCGCAATTTTGCGGCTTGTGAGCCGAGCTTTGGTGTGCGGCTCCCAAACACATATGTATTGGTGAAATAGCCAATTGGATCCGAGAGCTACAGGCATAAATTCAAGGCGTCAAGTTTTGCGTAGATACCGTTTTTTGATTCTTTTTGCGCATTTTTTCCTGTTGAGCTTCCGGTTCGGAGATCCATTGCCGCTGACCCAATTTTTTCCCACTGTTTGTTTTTCATTAGTGTGTATGTGTGTTTCGGTTTTTCCCCTGTTTCTCCTTTGTTTTTGGGTTTTGATCGGTGGAATGAACATCGATTCAAGACAAGAAATTTCAAGTGGGCATCGCCCACGTTCGCCCACATTCGCCCACATTCGCCCACATTGACTGTTGAAGCACGTGATGATTTGTGCTATTGGGGTGTGATGGCCCAAAGGCACTATGCATGTGGCACACACACACACACACACACACCCCATGGCCAGTCCCGACATGGCGGGTTGAATTTAATGACCACGCCTTGGCCTGTGCGGGAATGGAGGCTGAGGCGTGCGTGTCCTGGGCAATGTATTGCTTACTACCAACCGTGGAGAACTGATAATGCATCGGCCAAGTCACTTTACATAAACACCATTGTTGATGCTGCATCGGTTTCACCTTCAGCAAGCGATGCCCAAACATGGCGGCCACAGCATTCATCGCCCGTGGGTCGGCCATCGTCACGCATGCCAGCATGCAAACCCTAGCTGCACCCTTGCAATCCGTGCCAATGGGGGTTTTGCCGCCCACCCTTACAGCAACTTCTTGCCCATCATTTGCAGATAGACCCCATAGCTCCCATTACAACCCGGCCCTTTGCGAGATGAGCGTGCCTAATGATATTTTTTGGATGTTGCGAATTTTAAGAGGAACCAGGTCAAGACGAGCCTACTCAAGAGCAGGGCAGGTTCAAGTTATTTGCCAAAAGAATCCACGAGGAAGAAAACCTTGAGAAACAAAGACAAATTTTCTTTCATGTAGACCATTGTCTGTCAAACCATCAGGATTTTCAGCCTACAACATCAAAATCAAAATGTTGGAAACCGTATGTTGTCGAGCATGTTGTTGTCTGAACATCATGCCCACAAAACCTTGATGCGAATTTTCCAGTTGCACAGTACATGTTCCAGACCGGCATCCAAAAGTAAGTAATGGGTTAGAATCTTTTAGAAACATCTCCATGATTGACACTGCGTTGACTTGGGAATTCTTCGTCAGTCACTGCGCCAGATTGGTGGTAATATACACAGCGCAGAACTGCAGACCTTGCAGGGAGACATTTTGAATTTTCGAGGTTTCAATCGTGAATAATGCGATGCCAGTGCCAAAGCGGGTTCCTTGTTGTGCTCCCCACATATGTCAGATTCTCACCCTCGTTTGCCTCGGATCAAGATCAGACTCTATATCACCACGATTTCAAGCGTACTTGATTCTGCATGGTTTTTGGCTCAACATTTCAAGCAAAATGCGCAACGCCAAACGTTGGCGTTGAGGCTGGTTGACTTGACACAGTCTCTTCCTTACCCATCCCATCGAAGTGTAAACTGTAAGCAATGTATGCAACCAGCCGTGTGCCCACAGGATGCAAAGCAAGATCAGCGGCGGGCGGAAACGGAAATGGCCTTAAACGAGTGTTGCGTTACATGTGTACAACATGATGCGACAGTGGCCTGTATCGGCATGCACGTGAGGGTTGTTTTTTGTGTTTAAGGAACACTACGAGCGAACCTATGCAGGCCAAATTGAGAGTTTCCAGCTAACCAATCCTTAACGGTGTGTCACTGCTGGTATGGCTTATGTGACCCAAACAAATGTGTACACTGCTTTTCACATGTTCGATGCAAGTGCTAGTCGGGGACTTTGCCAGGTTGGCCTCGTTCCTGGCGAGCCGCTAAGTCCCGTGTCCGAGCGGACCACTGTCAAGAAACAGGACTCATCATACCCACCAAAATATATATTTTTTAATTCTATTTATATCCATTTCCAAGGAACAACTTGAATGCTTCGGGACCTTTAGTATATCGAATATGTCGAATGACAATCTTGAGCATGACGGGTGTTCTTAGACCAAAGTTGTGCTGTATGTAAATGCTAGATTTGGTTTTGCATTCATCGGGTAGACATTTTACAATTCAACAACTTGCTGGTGCAGGATGAAGTTCCCACAACTCCTAACGTGGAGGGCACACGTGGCAAGCTTGGTTGAAAGCCGCTCTCGTGCTGTGGGCACCCCCAACCACTCTCAGGTGCGAATCCTGCCACACCTGGGGTCTCAACGCCTGAAGAGACGTTCGAAGCTGAGTGGTAGAGTTGAATGCGATCCAATCTATGGAATGCCAATCTTCAATCGGCGTAAAATTAGGTATACTCTGAAATAGCAAAAGCGTCAACATTCGCAGCAAATCAGGTTGGCACCTAAACCATGCCGTGCATTTCTCGGCTCACCAGGAGGTGGCTGAGGGGACCTTGGTGTTTGATTTTGGTAGGGTTTGGTGAATGTGACAGCCTAGCAACTATGCGCTGACCCGAAAGCACCAACATGCAAACCTCACATATGTCACCGAAAGCAAAACAGAAGGGGATTGGGATTTTTGATGCTTTTGGATTCTTGAAACCCCGAAATCTAGATATAGCATGGTATAGCAAACATTCAAAATCATTGAGCATTCTTTTGCTAATGGTGACATCAATTATCAAGGTGTTCCGACAGTGCAGAAAAGAACCTCCATACTTGGCAGGCGCTAGCCTCGCAGATTCGAACACGGCGGCTGACGAACCAGAGCAGGTGGATGATTGCGTTACGAGTCACATCGAGCTCGAGCTAAACCAAGTTTTTTACTCAAGGTTCAGGCACATTCTGTGACCAAAAAATGGACGTTTGCTTGCCATTTGCGCAGGGTAAAAGCATAAAAGATTTAAAAGACGATCTGATTTGCTCATATGACTCCTATGACTTCTATGACTTCTATGACCAGGAATTGAGGAAACTATTCCATGGCCGACATGAGGAGGCCACGCTCTGGCTGCGAGATGACTTTGCAGTTTCTGTTGCTGTGCCATGCTGTGCCCAGCTGCTAGGCCCATCGTATGTTCGATAAGGACAGGCAGTTCAGACCCTGGATACCCTGGATTTGGACATCCTGCAGTTGTTGGATGAAAAAACACGGTGAAATCCTGGTGGCCGAGGCACGCACGAGCTGGTCGTGGACCCAGAGAGAGTGATTCAGAGGCATTCCGTGGGCATGAAGTCATCTAGACGCAACACGCATGTAGACGTCTCTGACAATGACTCATCAGTACCAGCATTTTCTAGTAGATCTAGTAGCCTCAGTTGCCGAACTTATCACTCATTGGGCCCCTCATCCCCTCATTCACTCATTTTTGAATATGGGTTGGCTGAAAAATGGGGCACGCCCCAAAAGTTGCGATTTCAAAAAGGACAGCTCATTTCAAACGGCTTCAGCAGAGCCAAATCGCAGCCTTGCAACTGAGGTGATGTCGTCCACTCGGAACAGAATCGCCCACTGAGCTCCATCAGCACCAGTCAGACACCTGTGATGACTGTGATGTGCTGTCGGGGCTTGTGGGTTTGTCCAAACTTGGAGATTGCAGTAAGCACTCCAAAATGGGCAATTCTCATGGTTAGAATATGGTAGAATGATGATGATGATGATGATGATGATGATGATGATGGTGATGATGGTGATGATGATGATGATGATGATGATGATGATGATGATGAAAGATGGGATATCATTGGATATAGACAGATAGAATTGGATAAAGGGGTACCATGGAGTTGAAGCGACAACAAGATTCAATGTCTCAGGTGCTGGACCGACTCCAAGTCCCGGGCCCAAGTTCCGGGCAACATGGGAGCATGGGCCAAAGCCTTTTCGGCCACACTTTCCAGATGGACGTGCATCAAATGAGCAGAGCACAAAACCCGAGAATCCAAGTTTGTTGACGGTTGTCTCGGATATGTTTCTTTTGGTTGGACGCAGTTTGATAGGAATGTCAGTTTCTTTTTTCCATATTGGAATCCATGCCAAGTGCGACTATGCCTAAATAGGCAGTGTGAAGTGTCATCCAACACTTACCATGTGGTATGTAGCAATCCTTGCATCCAGCGGGTCAACAGTTTGAGATGAGTTCATGCTGCCGGCCCTTCATGCCCAAAGTGGGCGGGAACACGCGAGACATCGAGCTACGNGGTCAACAGTTTGAGATGAGTTCATGCTGCCGGCCCTTCATGCCCAAAGTGGGCGGGAACACGCGAGACATCGAGCTACGCCATGTGTGAAAAGGTGCCGATCGTTGTGGCGTAAGGCATTGCTTCACTTTACATCATTTTCATCACTTGTTTGACTTCGTGTGCTGCAAGTATCAAGAGGTTGCGACATCCAACTCTTGTTGTTGGTAGCGGAGCCCTGCGGGGCTACCGACTGGGGTGATCGATGCCAACTGGATCACCANGCTGCAAGTATCAAGAGGTTGCGACATCCAACTCTTGTTGTTGGTAGCGGAGCCCTGCGGGGCTACCGACTGGGGTGATCGATGCCAACTGGATCACCAATGGGCCCAGGGACTGGAAATGGAGCTGCCAGCGCTGCAACAGACCAGCCTTCGGTCAACACCTCAAAGCCCGACAATCTGGTGCCAACATTCAGCAACGCTATGGCTGATTACAGGGAATACCGGAAACGATGTGAGATTTACCGAAAGAAGATGGAGCTAGGAAACAGAGGACAAGAAGTTGTTTTCAACTTGGTGACTCTCATGACCGGAAAGTCTTGGGATTTGGTGGAGGACATGACACTAGAACAGATGGGTGCCGAGAATGCCTATGATGCGCTGTTTGCACGACTGGACAAAGGGTTCAAATACGATCCTATGACTGAACTGCCGGATGATTTTGAGCAGTACTTTGTTCGGTTGCAACGGAAGCCCAATCAGACCTTGCAGGAGTACATGAATGACTACACGCGATCTGAGCGTCGTTTGGAAGTCACGCATTCTGTCAAGCTGCCGGAAAAGATTCGTGCATGGTGGTTTTTGCGACGATCTGGAATCACTAAGGAACAGCGACAACTGATTTTGACGAATGCTGGCACAAGCGGCCTTACCATCGAAGGTGTCATGAAGGCCATGAGTTTTATTCTGGGACAAGATTCCAAACTGGACTCTGGTAGGTGGAACGGGAATTCAAAGTCAGATGCATATTACCATGACGAAGACGAGACGTATGACTGGACTGGACAAGATGACAATGTGACCATGGATCCATCTCAAGCGTATTTTCAAGATGAGTATGCTGGTGATGACTGGATTGACGATGGTCAAGACTATTATGGTGACGATGCATACTATGCAGAATCTGGCGAGGCTGTGTATGATGTCGATGAATTTGATGAGATTCATGCGAACTATCAAGATGCCAAAGCGAAATTGAATGCCCTTCGCACTCCTCGTGGATTTTTCCCAGTGGTTGCGATGATGCCAGATCGAACATCGAGTCCTACGTCAAGTCCTGCACGTTCCAAGGGACGTGGCCGTGGGAAGTCTCCCAAGGGCAAAGGCAAGCAGCAGATGCCGAAAGGCAAGTCTCCGAATCCGAAAGCTCGTGCCGCAGCTGCTATGGGCTCTGGACGACAGTTGTGTCTTCGATGTGGCAATGCAGGGCATTGGGCCAGAAATTGTCCTATGCCTCCTGGAAATGACAAGAAGCGCAAGATCGAAGACGATTCTGGTGTCCACATGGTTGCAGATGCGGACGTGCATGAAACCAATGAGACTTTTGTGAATGCCGAGGTTTCTGCG
>BGPT01002933.1:15464-59711 GCA_003297045.1 Symbiodinium sp. clade C Y103
GGAGGTGCAGCGTCAGTTCTGGGGAGTGCATGGCAGATTCGAAAGTACTTGCGTTTTCTTTTGGAGAATGGGTATGACATCCAAGACATTCCAATGTTCCACTGCGAGAAAGGGTTCAAGTATGGCAATAGCATGCGAGAGACCACCAATCAATGCATTGTTCTTCCAATTTTCATTGGCCAGAAGCGCATTGACGTTTTGACATACATCATCCGTGGTGAAGCACCGATTCTTGTTGGAAGACCCCTTTTAGAACGTTTGGGCCTCATGGTAGATTACAAGACAAAGATGATGAAATGGCCCGACAGTGATTGGGAACCACTTCCACTTGGACCCCGAGGGGAACATCAACTTCATCTTGGAATGATGGTGGAATCGAACAGATCGGAGTTGTGAAGCGGCTTCATGGCCATGTTCTTCGCAAGATGGAGAAGAATGCAGAACTTGAATGTCAGCGACTTGAAAGAGTTCTCAAGGTGTCCAGTACTTTGACCAAATCATCGCGATCCAAGGTGGTGTGGGAGGTCTTTGCAGGTGAGGGTCGAACAACCAAGCATCTCTCCAAGTACCCCCATGTCTACACCGAGGTTTTCTCATTGCAGACTGGCTGGGATTTTCATCTAGCAGCTCATCGAACCCGTTTTTTGGAGCGACTTCGAAAGGAGAAGCCAGATGAGATCTTGATGGCTCCAACGTGCCGATTGTGGTCACCATTGCAGGAGCTCAACATAGCACAGTCTGAAGAGTACCGGACTCAGCTGATTGAAGATCGACGCCGTGATCACGATACCGTTTTGACCATGTGTTCAATTGCGTTTCAAGAACAAGAACGAAATCACAGGCATGCAACTCTGGAGCATCCATGGTTGAGTAGGTCATGGTCTACACGTGCTTTCAAATGTTTGGAAGAGATCAGCTATGATGCGTATGTTGATCAGTGCATGTATGGACTTGTTCTACCAGACAAACATGGACAGCAAGGGCCAGCAAAGAAACCAACTTGTTTTCGCACCACCAAGAAAGAGCTGGCTGATGAGCTGCATCAATCCTGTGACAAAAGCCATGAACATGTGCCGATTGAAGGAAATGCCCCTGGAGGTCAAAAGCGCAGTGCCATGGCCGAGAGCTATCCTGATCCTCTCGCCAAGAAGCTTGCGGAACTTCTTCAGCGATGGCCGAGTGGCGATGATGTGCATGCGGCCAATGACTCTGAAGATGAAGAGATGCCTGAGATCGATGCCATTCCACCCGATGCCGAGGCCCCTGAAGAGCATGAGATTTCTGAAGAGGGCAAGGCTCATGAAAAGGGCATCGAAGAGATCAAACCGATCGAGAAGGGCGTTGAGGAAATTGACCCCATTGAGAAGAATGCGCAATTGGCCAGAGAAGTGGGCAAGTCGGCCATGAATTACATCCGAAGATTGCACAAGAATCTTGGACATCCTGCTGCACATGTNCTACACGTGCTTTCAAGTGTTTGGAGGAGATCAGCTATGATGCGTATGTTGATCAGTGCATGTATGGATTTGTTCTACCAGACAAACATGGACAGCAAGGGCCAGCAAAGAAACCAACTTGTTTTCGCACCACCAAGAAAGAGCTGGCTGATGAGTTGCATCAATCCTGTGACAAAAGTCATGAACATGTGCCGATTGAAGGAAATGCCCCTGGAGGTCAAAAGCGCAGTGCCATGGCCGAGAGCTATCCTGACCCTCTCGCCAAGAAGCTTGCAGAACTTCTTCAGCGATGGCCGAGTGGCGATGATGTGCATGCGGCCAATGACTCTGAAGATGAAGAGATGCCTGAGATCGATGCCATTCCACCTGATGCCGAGGTCCCTGAAGAGCATGAGATTTCTGAAGAGGGCAAGGTTCATGAAAAGGGCATCTAAGAGATCAAACCGATCGAGAAGGGCGTTGAAGAGATCGACCCCATTGAAAAGAATGCGCAATTGGCCAGAGAAGTGGGCAAGTCGGCCATGAATTACATCCGAAGATTGCACAAGAATCTTGGACATCCTGCTGCACATGTCCTGACCAAAATGTTGGAAGAAGTTCAGGCCACAGACAATGTGATGAAAGCAGCTCGAGAGTTCATTTGCCCTGAATGTTTTGTGCGTCAAAGTCCTGCCGGAGTACCACCAGCTGCTGGACTCACTGCACAAGTCTTTGGAGAGCGCTTGATGGCCGACACAGCTTGGGTTGACACGGACGAAGGACGTGTCTGTGTGATGACTATGATGGACCAAGCTACTAGATACATTGCCTTGAGAATCATGAAATCGGAGAAGGCGGTGGATCTTGTGAAGGGCATCGAGCGTGGGTGGATCAAACATTTCTCCACACCCAAGTACTTGCGCATTGACGAGGGCAAGGGCTGGGCTGCGAATCATCTCCGTGAATGGTGCTCTGAGCACAACATTGTGCTTGAAATTTCCCCAGCTGAGGCTCACAATTGGATTGGTTCAATAGAGAGAAAGCATCAAGTGATTCGCAGAAGTTTGGAGTTGTACATGGCTGACCGTGGAACACGTGACAAGAAAACTCTCCTGGAGGCAGCGATCTACTGTCCAGGTCAAATCAATGCGCTGAGCTACACCAGAGGCTTCACTCCAGCTCAGTGGGTTTTGGGACGTTGCACATCAGATTCTTTTAGTTTGACTTCAAGCATTTTCAATCCAGCTCTCTCTCCCATGAATGATCCTGAAGATTTCCATCAAGTTCAATCCAAGCGTTTGTCAGCACAGATGGCTTTTCTGAAGGCTGACTCAGATGCGAGACTGAGGCGAGCCATGCTGCAGAACTACCGCAAGATCAAGCAACGAATCTCTGTTGGGCAATTGTGCTACTACTGGAGAATTCAGCGAACTGGAATCCTTCAGAAGAACAAGTGGCGTGGACCAGCAAGATGTGTTGCAGAAGAATGTGACGAAGAAGGAAAACCCCTGATTTTGTGGCTATGTCATGGCACTTCTTTGATTCGATGTGCACCTCATCAAGTGCGACCAATGGTGACAGATGCTGGTATCGAACGACCAATTGATCCACATGCTGCCTTAGCAGACCTGAAAGCACTTCGAGCGAGGAGCACAACACAATTTCGTGATGTTGTCAGTCCTGAAGGTGAAGCTGACATCGAAGATCTTGCTGATCCATATGAACAGAGTGACGGCTATGAACCAACAGAGCCGGCCGATGACCAAGAGAACACAGAAGCAGAACTTCCTGGTGCTCTTCTATATCAACAACACCAAGGAGATTTTCCCATGTCACCAAGATCTGTGGCATCACCATCCACAGATGTTCCTGAATGTCCACCCCCTGAAGTAGAAGAGGAGCACAAGCGAGTGCATGAAGAGGGAGGAGGTGGAGAGTCGCCTGAAGCGAAAAGACCGAAGACAGCGAATGAAGTTCCAGTGCCAGATGACGACGGAAGTTGGTTGGTCATCGATGATGCCTACATCGCTGAGGTTGAGGGTAAGATCTTGCCTGACGGTTGGTGTTTGATCAATGGAGAGTTTGAGATGGATGAAGCGTTTTTAGCAAATCTTGGTCAACGAAAGACAGAAGCCCGAGAGCGTGACATGACGCTGGAGGAGAAAGAGCTGATGATTCAAGCCAAGCAGAAAGAGCTGCAATCCTTCTTTCAGAACCATGTCTGGGAGTTTGCCGAGTTTGGCAAGAAGAATCATGACAGAATGGTGACAGCCAGATGGGTTCTCACCTGGAAGCCCCCAGAAGAAGGTTCCCTGCAACGTCGTGCAAAAGCACGCCTCGTGCTGAGAGGCTATGAAGACCCTGACGTGTATGACCTCAACAAGACATCACCCACTGCCAACAAGAACAGCAAGATGCTTGTTTTGGCGCTGTCGCCAATCTTTGGATGGACAGTTTTCTGCGGTGATGTGCGAGCTGCCTTTTTGTCAGGTTCCACTTTTGATCGTGTCATCATCGTTCGCTTGCCTGGTGACTGTAGTGCTATGCTTGGTTGTGTTGGACCAACATTTATGAAGCTGAAGAAGTCAGCATATGGTCTCAGTGATGCGCCGCTGCTGTGGTGGACAGAGGCAGACCGCAGACTGCGATCTCTGAAGTTGGTGCGACATAGACTCGACAAGTGTGCCTACATGATCTACAGCAACTATGGCAAGGCGAACCAGAAACTTGTAGGGCTTGTAGTTCTTCATGTTGATGACATTCTTCTTGGAATTGACATGACTGATGCGGAGGCGGTTCAGAAGCTGGAAGAGATCAAGAGCTCATTTGACTTTGGCAAATGGCAGAAGTTGACTGACAAGCAAGACATCATCTACTGTGGAGGACGCATCAGTCGACAAGGCTCTACTATCTCTTTGGACTTTGAGAGCTACATCAAGAAAGTGATGCCGATCACAATTCAGAAGGGTCGAGGTCATGGTGACGTTTTGACACCTGCAGAAGTTTCCAAAGCGAGAGCGCTGATTGGCGCATTGCAGTGGCCAGCCGGCCAAGGCTGCCCATACTTGAGCGCATCTACCTCTTTGAATGCAGCCAACATCAACAAGGCAACAGTTGAATTGTTGTTGGAGCTGAACAAGACATTGCGTTTTGGAAAATCCTGCAGTGACTACAAGATCAACATGACTCCAGTTTGCAGTGGCNAAGGCAACAGTTGAATTGTTGTTGGAGCTGAACAAGACATTGCGTTTTGGAAAATCCTGCAGTGACTACAAGATCAACATGACTCCAGTTTGCAGTGGCATTGATGATTTGTGTTTTCTTTGTTTTTCAGATGCGGCATTCAACGTGAGAAGTGATGGAAGTTCACAAGGAGGATATGTCATTGTCGTGACCTCCAAGCGTGCCCTGAAGGGTGAACAAGTTGCATACAATCTTTTGAGCTGGCGATCATTCAAGCTGAACCGAGTGTGCAGATCTAGTTTGAGTGCAGAGAGCCAAGCTTGTGCAACTGCCTTGGATGAACTGATGATGATCAAATCAATGGTTGCATTGATGGTCGATCCGACCAAAGATCCTCTCCTTCCACAGACTGCTGCAGACTGTGGTGAATCCGCAATCATCATTGATGCCAAGGCACTTTACGATAGCCTGAAGAAAGATGGGATCGGAAGTGCTGCCGACAAAAGAGCCGGAATAGAGATTTTGTGTATCAAGGAGGAAATTCAGCGATTGAAGACGTGGTTGAGATGGGTTAGTAGCGAGAGGATGCTCGCTGACGGGATGACGAAGATCACTGCCCGTCAGAACATGTATGACATGTTGAAAACAGGTCTCCTTTGTCTCATTCAAGATGATTCCTTCCCGAACGCCAAACATCAGCTGCGAAGACTTTTGGTTATTCAAGCAGTGTTGCTTCAAGAATCGCCAGTGTCATCGCGCTTGATCATGTTTCCAAATCTGCAGCTACCACTGTCGATGTTGACATTTTGGACGAGAGCTATGTGTTTGACTATGCCTTCATTGTAACCATCATTGCGATTGTTGTGGGCTTTGTGTTTTTGATGTATGTCATGTACAAGTCTGCACTTGCATGGTTTCATGATGTGCTTGTCCAGNTTCATTGTAACCATCATTGCGATTGTTGTGGGCTTTGTGTTTTTGATGTATGTCATGTACAAGTCTGCACTTGCATGGTTTCATGATGTGCTTGTCCAGCGCAAGATGACCAAAAGCATCATCGCAACGCACCAAACTCAGATCAAGGATCTGAGAGAACAGCTAGCAGACGCTCGTGAGAGACTCCAAGTTCAGACTGAAGAAAACGAGCGATTGATCAATGACTTTGATCGACGAGTCAGTCAGGCTCGACGAGATGTTTTGCAATGGGATCGCCAGCGGCTGAGATTGCATGCTGGACCATATCATTTTACTCCACGTGGCCGAAAGGTTCATTTGTTTCCAAATTGCCATACTCTGCAACAGAGCCCGGAAGTTCTTTCGAGGGAAGGAATATGTGCTTACTGCTGGGGCCAAATGGTGAACGAAACAGCTGGAGAACTTGATGTGCCGGAAGATGAGACGCAAGAGGCCACATGAGTTTTCATCTCCCTTTTCCCTGTGTGAAGTGTCATCCAACACTTACCATGTGGCATGAGGCAATCCTTGCATCCAGCGGGTCAACAGTTTGAGATGAGTTCATGCTGCCGGCCCTTCATGCCCAAAGTGGGCGGGAACACGCGAGACATCGAGCTACGATTGCTTCACTTACATCATTTTACATCACTTGTTTGACTTCGTGAGCTGCAAGTATCAAGAGGTTGCGACATCCAACTCTTGTTGATAGGTAATTTGCCATCATGCTTGGGAAGACTTGAAGGTGCGCAATGGTTGAAGATTCACCAATTTGTGCAGTCTCCAGCGTGATAGTAGTCTTTCAGAATCCTTCTGATTGTGGATCCATATGCAAAGGTTCTTCAGAGACTGACGATTCGTGTGCCCTCGGCTGAGGCTGGAGGTATATAGCGAGATGCAAACCCTGAAACTTTGGTTGCACTGCGCAGTACTTTGACTGATGAGGGGGTAAGTCCACAAACTGAGGGCAAACAAGATGCCGTAAAATTGTTTGAATTGATTTTTTCTTTTAGGGTAAACTGCTGTTGGTTCCTTAGGTTGGGGTGTCCACGATTCTTGGACATCTTGGACCCGTTTGCCACAGCCATTCATGTCGTTGTATTTTCTCTGCCTGGACACCTGGATTGCTGAGTTGCTGCCAAGGAAGATTGAGAAAGCCAAGAAACTCTCAATCCAAACCAGAGGCTCCTTGCACCAGAAACCTAGACGGCGACGGTGTTGAGGTATAGGGGGATATGGGGATTTTCTGGCCTTACACCACCAGTGGTCACCAGTATAACAGAATTTGATGGGTTTTGAAGAGATTACAGTATCGCCAATGCGTGTGTACCCCCACAGATCCTTGGGGGATGGTCATCCCTGATTATTTTGGAGGGATTCATATGGAGCACCATATGGATTCATACGCCTATGGTAGGGGAGTGCCACTATGGGATGACCAGGTCGCCAGTTCAGCAAGGAGGAGAACGTGTGGCGGAAAATGTCGGGCCTCGTTGGAGTTGTGTCTGGGTGGGAATTTGAAAAGCAAACTGTGTTTCAAAAAAATGCAAAATACATAGATGGATAGAGATATAGACACACACACACACATATATATATATATATGATAGATATAGAAAGTTATACATGGCCATGTAATTATTTGCGTTTATCTATCTATCTATCCATCCATCCATCCATCTATCTATCTATCTATCCATCCATCCATCTATCCATCTATCCATCTATCCATCTATCCATCTAGCCATCTAGCCATCTAGCCATCTATCCATCTATCCATCTATCCATCTATCCATCTATCCATCTATCCATCTATCCATCTATCCATCTATCCATCTATCCATCTATCCATCTATCCTATCTATCTATCTATATATATTTATATCAGTTATGAATTAATCATACATGCAAAGATATATGTATATACATATGTGATCATCATATGTGTATATAGATATACGTGTGTGTGTGTGTGTGCGCATGTGCATATACATATATCAAGGTTTCCAGTAAGTTTGTTCCCCTCCGCCTTTATCCAAATCCGGGATATACACATTTAGAACCCTGGAAATTCCAGGATTTACAAACCTCCACCAATCTTCAACGCGAGGAGCTTGCTTCTGCTATAGCCTTGCTTTCGCAAACATCAGAGCAGGACGTGCTGGAAAAATACCGTCCCTTGGATCATCAAATTCCTTGGGACCAGTGGAGAAGAACGGGCCTTGGGGTGCAAACGGGAGCTGAACACATGCCGTAGAAAGAAAGGGAATTGTTGCCTTTATTTGGGCTGGCACTTTAGATCTCTGAGCTAAGAGCTTCAGTGTCGGAACCGCTTCCGGGCCTTGTGTAATGTCTGATCGACCCATGACATGCTAGTGATAGTGTCAATCATAGGGTAGGTGTGCTAGTCCGGCATTCACATTGAAAATCTCCCAGCTTGCAGCTAGCAGCTGCCTCCATTATGCTTCGGACCGAATATAGTTTGAACATGTGTGAACCTTTTATTCATCATTTGTCACATTGGCCCTTTGACAAGAACCACAGCAGAGCCAGCTGCAAGGTGACTCTTTGGGAGAGCCCGAGGTGTTTTTGTCTGCCGTGGCACTTTATGGACAGCGTGGGTCCCGATTTTTTGTGAAGGTCCAGAAGTGGAATGGGTACCGGGTGGCGAAGGGCGGTTGAACTATGTTGAACTTATAAATTTGTTGGCGGTTTGATGTTCAATCCTATCTGGAAACCTGATCCCAAGAGTTTCGAACTATCAGGGATCTGTTCCTTGCTGATATTTCCAACCAAGCGCCGGCCTAGCTTAGGTCCAAAGATTTTCAGCTGAAGCTGTTGAAGCTTGATGCAACGCATCGAAAACAGATGGTTGAAGCCTTCAAAGAGGCAAAGTAAGGTATGGCCATGGCGATTGAAACAGTCGATCTTGCCGACAGCCGAATGCCTTCAAGAAATGCCGTCAAAAGCATTCTTAGTTATTGCCAGCAAGGGAGTAGCTTGCTGAGTGAGCAGTTCTTGGAATGTACTGGACACGCTATGTGAGTTGCAACAGCATTCACAACTGAGCATCTCCGCAAATAATTTAGGTAGTTTGCACTTTTTCCCGCCTAAGAAATGCAAATATCTTCCAGGACTAAGTACAGGACAGAATCTTGTCGTGTGTGCAACCTAATCTTCGCTACTTGAATTGTTCTTTAATTCACTTGTGCCGCGGCTTCTGGATCCATTTCCTATTCCGCAAAAGTATTCGCAATATTTCACAATCACTGAGCGTTCCAGGGATCTCAACCTGCGTTCCTCAGCTACTTGCTGTGCCGAGATTTTGCGACGCCAGGGTCAGGACTCCCTGCCCTTTTCAAAAGGGAAAGGCGCTTGTCCGTTGTTGACATGCAGGCTACGTTTCTGGCATTCCAAGTGGAGGAATCATGCCATCGAATTCTAGCGCTGATACTGACACCACTTTCCAAGCTGCAAACAGATGTTCAAAAATACACTGCAAGGACTGCTGGTGCTGCTCTGTCAACATCTTGGATGAAATTGTGAGTCCTTGCTTAGCATGCTGTGCTTTATGCATGCTTGCTCATGCTTGCTCCTATGTGGGCCACGTGGAACGGGGGAGATGATCCCATCGCGTTGCGTGTGTGGCGGCCATGCAGAAAAACAATGAACAACAGGCGTGGATTGGCATTTTCAAATGCCATGTTCTATAATCAGATGATGGCCTGGGTGCTTATGAATGCTTGGGTGCTTCTGAATGGTTGGGTGGACCACCGGTGCACACCTGTGTCGATTCAAGTTAGCAGCAGGCCCATGTGAAGCCGTGTGTGGCCAAGGTGGCAGCAATCCCCGGCAGAGTTGAAATTTGCCATGCAGAACATGTTGGGCACCTCAGACGTCCTCAGATTCCCCATTTGAACGGGAGGTGTCCATCGATTTTGCATTGATTTGATTTAATTTATTTCGATGTTGCTTCTTGTGTTTCATTCATTTCCATTCATGTCCATTCATATTTCACCATATTTCGTCCATTTTTAACTCACATTCCATTCATTCAACGAATTGTCCGGTGCCGTTCGGAGCCCATTGGGACAATTGACAGCCCTTAGGAACCGATTCACCTCGCTGATCTCATGTGTGGTGATGGCCAACTGCAGGGACAAGGCCTGCGAAAGATTGGATCAGATCTTCATAATTCTTCGCTGTATATTTGCATATACATGTGATTATATACATTTATATATACCTATAGTGTCAGATGCAACAGTAATATAATATATATGCATACAAATATACATTCCATTTTTTCTTATATGCAATATCTATGGTATTAATATTCATGTATATATATATATATACACGATCTATATTTATGTGTCTGCGTGTGAGAGGATTATCAAAGTGCTGATGCATGCCGTTGGGACCGCTTCACCACCGCAAGGCCACCTGCCTTGCCGGGTTGAGCGATGGCACTGTGGGTGCGCTGGAGTAGTTTTGCCCCGGGGGACAGAGGTTGAGCCGCTTGAGCCGGTTGGGAACGCCTCAAGGCGAGCCTTAAAATGTCATTAAATGCCTCCAAACCTGAAAAACATGAAATACATATGGATTTCAGCAAATTTGCGCTGATTTCAGTTGGTTTTAGATCATGTTAGCTGATTTGAGATGATTGTACATGGTTTAGGTGATTTCAGATGATTTGAGGCAAGTTCAGTTGGATAGTTGGATTATGTTGGACCATTTTTCTGGACCCCAGTTTTGGCAAGTTCTAGAGTCTAGAGCGATATTGAACATGCTTTAAAATTGAATCCATTGTGAACATGCACGGCCTGGAGAAGTGGATCAGTTGCAGTGACAATCTATTCAAGACTTCCGGTCCCAAGAGGCTTGGTCAGTTCCCGCAGTAGCCAGCTGCATGGCAGGCATGCTTCCCTTCAAAGCCGAAAGGGGTGCTCCCCGGGCTGTGCCCTTGGCATGCTTGCAGCATCTTACAGCCCTCGAAGTTCTGTCCCAAGAGTTGCAACCAGCCGGATGGATTTACGGTTGGGACCCCCAAAGCCCACCCGAAAATTTTGACCGCAGAGCGGGTTCTGTTTCGGGCATGCGCACCTAATATGAAACACCTCCAGGAAGCCATGGTTTAGTAGGGGATGAAACAATAATCTGGACCATTTAGAGGCTGTTTCACGAACAGCCAGTGGAAAGGTTTCGTTAGCTGCAGCCAGGAATCGCTTTTGCCCTTGGTGACCCACACTGCTTCAGCCAGCTGCCTCAGGCAGATGGAGATGGCAAGATCGCAGATAGTTGGGGGGTAGTGCCGCAGGAAAGCTACAAACAGATTCAGATACTGATACCTAATTACTGTAGATGACCAGAGTATCCCAGATGTAGTCAATGGAAATACCACCAAATAATCATTCTTGAATCAACCCCCATCAACCCCCCAAAAAGATGCAAAAGGACATGCATACCGAAATAATTACTTACAAATTAGGTTTCTATTTGTTTCGGGGTTGCGACAAAAAACTGTTTAGACATTTTTTTTGGAGATGGATTTGGTGCACCGTGTGCCAAGGTCGTAGCCCTGGCTGTGGATGAGAGTGAGCAATGGCTTTTTTCGGCCAGCGCCGACAAGGCCATGGCGGACGGATCGACGTGGCACTGCTTCGCGCTGTGCAGAAACGTTTGAAAGTGGCTACTGTTTCAGGGCCATGGCACTTATCGGTGTGCAATACTATCGATGATGCGAGTTTTATGCTGCAACTTGCAATCTGCAGGCAATCAAAGTCTTCGATCTGAAGTACCAACGCATTCAGTGCGAGGTGCAGTGATGTGCGCCAGTTTCTTACGCCATTGGTGACATGTTTAGGCAGATGCCCACCTCGAATTGTGGAAGGGGTCACCGGGCCAGAGAGTTAGATCAGCAAAATGGTGGTTTTAGTTTGGAAAGATTCAACAATGACCAAACCTTGGACGGTTTCCAAGATTCCAAAACCATGACAATGACAATGGAAGGAAAAGGACCAAAACATACCAAAGCCTCTGCAGAATCTCTCAGTCTTGGGGCGCTTGATGGCCTTTGTCATTTCCCAGAAGACTTCACAACATCACTTGCCAGGTGCAAGTGCCTGCTCCTGCGACGCACATGATTCACTGCCAGGACTTGGGTGTATCTTTGAGGTTATGGGTAGAACCATGATTATGAACCCACAAATTGGGTTTCAAACGGGTTGTAGAGGGGTATCCCGAGTCAAAATATATATGGTTGTACTATGCTGTAATGCCTAACTCAACCACAATAGTTTGGGAATACTTGGGATATAGCCCCTTCAACTATACGGCTAAGTGGCTATGTACCTACTTCCAGCAACCTAGGCAGAGGCTGGCATCATTTGCGCAGGGAACGTTTTGCTGGCACGTTCAACAGCGGTCCGTTTGGATCATTCTGGCCCAAGCGAACCGTCCAACCCTCCTGCCATAAGCGCTTGTTTTCCTAGGCGGGTTTGCAGGTGGATTCGAGTCTCATGCAGACCACATCCACATTGACATGATTTGGGGGCTGAGGCAAGACCATCCATACGTCCATAAGTCTTGACCCGCAGCCATGCAACACACACACACGCACACACACACACACATATATATATATATATAATATGTCTAGGTGTGATTGATGGTAAACTCCTCCTATCAACATCAACCGACCCATTAAAATACCTTGGGGGCCATTCGTGCCAGGGCATGCGTCGCCACGTTGCTGCGCTGTGGACAGCCCTTCTTATACCGCTGGTGCTCGCAGAGGCGTGTGGCTGGCTTAAGTGGTGTGAACCATGTTGAAGTGGCATAGGTTACAATTCTAGCCCCTCCCAGCCCAAAAGTTTTGGTTATGTCATCTATGTTTTGGGGTCTATATGCACATTATGATAGATGATGCATAGTGTCCGTATGAATAAACTTTCATCCACAGCCAACTCTCCTCAGAAAGTCAAGATTCTACAGACAGATAAAGAAAGGATACAAATGAAGAAATACCTATGTAATAATGTGTATACAGTACGCATATATACACGCACACACACTGTGGTATATATTATATACACATATATAATATGTATAATATATATACACGTGATTATACGTGTGTGTGTGTGTGTGTATCCGAGAGGAGAGAACGTGTTTTTCAGAGGACATGCCACAGCACTGACCAGGTCGAGGCCATCCCAGCGGACGAATGCGATGAAGATCCTGGTTCATGTGCTTTGATTCTCAGGATGCACCAATCATCCAGCGCCCAATTGGGATGATCCGAATTGATTCATCCTGATTTGTGTGGTTCAACTGGCCAAGAAAATCCAAGACATGTACTGTAAGAAAATTGGTCGGAAATGCATAGCATCCAGTCCTGTCATCTTTCGCCCATGGGGTCAAGTGCTAAGGAGTGCTTTGCAGCTGAAAACAGAGACAGAACCCACGCCGGGAAAGCCAGGGACAATTTCGGTGGTCTTGGCCACAGAGGACTCCGGTGCTGGGTCTTCAAAAACGGTGGCCATAATTTGGGTTTCATGACCACTGGATACCATTGGTATTGAACCTTTGTTGGTCCTCGTTTCTTCGTTTTATGATGTTGATGATGATGATGATGATGGTGATGATGGTGATTATGGTGATGATGACGCCGATATGTGCATCTGCATGCCTCTATATGCATACATATGGTCCATGGCAGAATGACGGTGTATTTTCATGTCTTTTCAGATGTCGAAATATGTTCCAATCTACCAACGTGTGCCCCAACATACACACATAACAAGTGAACCATGAACAGATACCCCCCAGAGATTTTTTCTCAGATTTGGACATGTCCTCAACATTCCCAGAAAGGGGCGCCCTCCCCAGCCATAGCCAGCAAGCTCGGGATATGTTTCCTTGCCGAGATTATTTTCGATTTTGAATGAGGATTTTACTTTGGGCAGAACTTGCACTGTCAATAAGTACATATAGGCACCAGGTCGATTTTGACCAGATTGGTGGATAGCTAACCGATTACATTCATATACATTTTATACTGATATTTGCACGCAGGTGCCTCTTCTTCGGATTTTTCCGGGTTGTTTTGCTGAAGATCTGCCCCAGGATGCTCTTGGCCACACTAGCCAGGCGTTTGGAAGGGCGGACCTTGAGAGTGGTGTTGGAAGAAGAGGATATGATGCAATTTTGGTCCCACAAAGTCTATATAAATCTATACTTTGGTGACCTTGAGTGTGTTACAAGTGCAATTTGTGTCTACATAAGTCTGTTCATATGTTTTTACATGTATGTGTCTGTACTTGTGACCTTACATTTGAGTGCTTTACCATCCACATTTAAACCAGGCAGCATGAAGTTTTATATCAGTGGCTGGTAAATCGTTTGGACGTGTCTTTGGCCGTGTGTTTCCCTCTACACTATGAAGCGGCACGCAAGTAAATTCAGCAATTCCACAAGGCAGCGCTAGTAAATCCGCTAGGTTTGTGTTGGATTCTTTTCGAGCATATTCCAAGTCCACAAATTTCCGCGAGCAATCCGCTAGCGGCTTCGGAGAACTTCAACAGCTTGTCTTACCTTTTTGACAAGAGCAACAATGACAGCAAAAGCAACGACAAGCTCCACAGCAAAAGAAGGAGAAACAGATGGTATAAAATGCCGGATCCGTGACTAGCAGCCTACTAGCCGCCAGCTATCGCTAGCATTTCCTGCAGGTGTGGGATGCGGTCTCATGAAAGAGAAAATGCTGCTTTTCAGATTGTTTTCAGACCCTTTACGTCATGTTTTGGTAGACCAAACATGAAGCAGCAGATTCCAGAACGTTGGGACAGAGGCGAGAAAAGCGTCAGATGAGAGCCAAACCGCCACGCTGCTGGAAGGTGGGGCTGTTCCAAGTGAGCAGTGCGTTTTTCTGGGCACCACTACGTCGCTACGGGTCATTAGGTGCTCTACGCAAGGAATCACTAACAACAGTAAAAAGTGGCCGATGTTTCTGCCCATGAATGGAAATTAGTACAATGCAACTGCTTGGATCTTTGGAAATTAGCCCCAGTCATCACCGACTAGGTGGCCAAGAGATGGAGACTATGGAGACACTCAACAGGCAGCGGGTCAGTGCAACTATTCCAACCATTTCCCACCCAAACCACAGCCTGTGTGGATGTGGGTCATGTGTGTTTGAAAATGACGTACTCCCAACTTTGATGGTGAATCATTCAATCATCATTTTCCACACTAAAATTGCCATTTTGGGGTATCCCGCACTTTCAGACAAACCCATTCCACCTCTATATTATATCATTCTGTATTCCATCTCCACTTTCAGCGGAGGTCTTTCAAGCAATGTGAAGCTGGGTGGTCAGGTGGTTTGGTGGTCGCAAAGCATTCAGTCTTCACCGCACAGGTTAGCTGCGTGCTGCCGTTGCGCTTCCGGTGACGTTGGCTTTTCAGCCACAGGTCAATGTGATTTCTGCTTCTTGGACTGCAAGAATTGCCAGCCTTAATTTTGACGTAGAGTGATGGTGGTGTTGGAATTTCCACTAGAGATCCTGTCAACACAGAGTTTCTTCACAGCTCGCATGTGCAGTTGCCAATGGTTTGTTTGAATATGGGGCGTACAGTACCCCAAAATAGCACACTTATTTTTGAAACAGAATGATAAAACATAATAGAATATAAGAAACCAAGATAAACCATGATGAACCATTATTGGAAAGGTTTGACTGTTGTTTCATGGCAGTTTTGTCGCATAGGCGAAGGGCAGGTAGCATCCAAAGTCGCAGCGCCGAGGGAATGTCAAGAGATGCTTGGCGACTGTTGGACCCCAGTATGAAATTATGAAACGAAGAGACGTTAAACTTCAACATTATCCAACTCTATGCTTTTTATTTCTTTCGGACCCCCAGAATCCTATGTTATTTTTCTGTTTTTTTGAGTTTATGTGGGTTTATGTGACTGGTCGAATTTCCAGAGCGATACCGAAGCGGGTTTCTTTGGTGTCAAAGCGGCGCATACAACGACGCTCCTTTTTCCCTTGCTGTATGCGTTTTGGCAGCTGAATATGGACCCAGGCCTTCCCTTTTGCAGTCGGGTAGGACAGCATGCGCGCAGAAGTGTGGCAAGCAGTTCAGGACTCCCAGCCCGCAAATGGTGGCCTTCCGGATAGATCTTTCATGATTTTCTATGAAGATATTGCGCAAGAAAATACCTGGAGACATCAAGATCCTACTGTAAGTGCCGCCAAGTGTCATCACCCCTCCAACTTGCTCCAAGCAAGAGATCCCAAGTTGTTCCAAGATTCTGCAGGCGCAAGAGCTGGTATCCTGCTGGCTTTGCGTGATGAGAGTACCATGGCCAAGTTTGTTACACGGTGGCCACCAGCAGTGAGTCACCAGTCACCAGTTGCCAGGAATCCATCAGTGGTTTCACCCACAGCCTCACCAAGGCGCTGTGGAGCAAAAGTTTCGGAACACGGGCGCTCCTGCGGTGACTGAATATGGGTCCGCAAATAGGGGAGACTCTCCAAGTAGCCTTTTTAATCTGTTTAATCTGTTTAATCTGTTTAATGGGAAGATGATAATCATGATGATCCATTGGGTCTTGTCGTTACCCTATTCCCAGACATGGCGCCATGTATCATTGCTTTTCGCATCAGATCGAGCCACAGGAGCAGAGGAAGCTGTTCGCGTCCCTCAAGAGTGGAGTTGTCGTGGTGTGGCGCCTGAGAGGTATGGGATGTTGATTTATTAATGTATATTAATGTGGGATTCCAACCATCCCCAGTCATGGTAGGTTCATGCTTGGGTTTCCCACATTATTTCTTCAACGCTCTGCAAGCTACTTCCAGCAGCCTGGACTTCAGTAGAGACAGCTCCAAATGAATGACAAGTGACTCAATTCAACCATGTTTTGGTGTGTTTTATGAATGTCTTATCTCAACACTCAACACTGCAAAGATGATGCAACTTGACGTGTTTTGTCCGCACAGATGGAACCAACCAGCCTTTAATTTTAAAGTTTCAAGCATGATGTTACAGAGCATTCTTGTGTGTCTTGTGCCCAAAATTTGGCGCTATCTACCAGTAGCGCTGATCTGGGGAGCGATGATACTAAACTATACCATAGTTTAGCATCATCGCTCCCCAGATCAGCGCTACTGGTAGATTATGGTAAATGGTTGGCTGGGGATGGCTGGGGGGGTTCCTTTACTGGGTCGTTGTGCTCATTCCATGACGCAAGGTGTACGACACCTCCATCTTGCCTATGCAGAGAGTGGCCAGCATACCGGACAGTGGGCACCTCAGGTGGAGTTTCGTGAAGATCATGGGTCACCATGGGTTGCTTCAGGTGGGTTTTGTCTGAAAATGGGTTGACCCCCGATCTATGGAAATGTTCAAATTGGGAATTTCACACGATAGGTGATGGGGAGAAAGGGTGTACCCTATTGTCAGGTCAACGCGTATAGATCATAAAAAGGTTAGACATGGTTAGACCATGTTGAACCTTATGGTTGGCATCCCTTTTCATCCAAAGTCTAATCTTGCGATATCCAGATTGTGAATCCCATGTTTAAAAGGACTACATCCCGTTGTTTGTTTTTGATATCTCCATCGCAGTGGCTATCCCCTTGATTGCTTCTTGTATCCTATTGACATCCGTCGGAATGACACGGATAGAGGGTTGGAGGCCGGACTTCCTGCCAAGTCTCAACCCGCTGGCATAATCACGACAATGGCAACAAAAATGGCAATATAAAGATAGCAATAATTCAGAATAATAAGATGATTTCAGACAAGCAAAGACGGCAAAGACCTCAATTTGTCTGAGGCACTTTCAAAACACGGTAAATGACGGGTCATTCTGGCATTCCTGAGAAGTTCATGTATGGCGTGTATGTATGCGTCACTGCACCAGTGATGCTGAACCCTAACACACCCAAACCCTAAATCCAAAACCATCGAAACATGGAAACATGAAGGGAACACCTTAAAACCTAAACTCCAAAACCCTAAAACCCTGATACGTTACTTCCTAAACCCTAAAACGTTCTAAACCTAAAAGTGATGTTGGGCAATGAGGTGTTTGGCCGTAAACACAAACATACATATATATTGATTACTATATTAATATATAGACATATCACATGTATATGTTATATATAAATACATACATTTATATTACGTATATATTTGTATGCCTATACATAGACATACACATGTTGGGTGAAATGACGCGTTTGGGCGCAAACACGTGTATGTATATATATATATATACACATTTTTACATTACACGTATGATACATTGCATATATATATATATATATGTTACATATGTATATCAATACATTGCATATGGGTGTATATTCATATATAGCATATATTTATCTATACATCATGCATCTTTTTTTTAGATATTACACACACAAATACTTATACATAGTTATTACTATATGTAATATGCACACATGTTTACATTGTGACATATATATATATGTGCTATATTAGTTCATAGATGTACTGTTAATTACTGTTAATCCACATAGTTAGATATATTGTATATATATATATATCATTCATAGTTTAACATTTGTGTTAAAGTTGGTCTTGTCGATATTTTCCGCATATCCCGGCATCCTTTGCTGATGCTTCTAGGTGGGATTACCAATCCAAATCCCATCACGGCGATGGACTACGATGCCGGCACGGGCACACTCTTTACAGGGCCAGGGCAGCTCAGTTTGAGCCATTTCTTGCAGGGCAGGCTGTGGCAATGGTCAGAGACAAGTCTCTATTTCATTCCCTGTGACTTGTTTTCATTTTTTTTCTAGGTTCTCTGCGCCTGCTTGCCATCCTTCGGTCCTACAATAATCCTACTATACACCAACCGACCTTCCTATTACTTCCAGTGCATCTCTATGAACTTATGTGCTGCTTGTATCCTTCTTGCTGGGGCTGCCATTCGGTCTCAACCAGCATCCCTCGCCTAGGTCGAAAGACGGCATCATCCTGTGGACTGTCAAGATGGGTGACATGGGTGGCTCCTTGTCTCTCAAGTTGCGGCTGTTGGGAAGAAAAGTATTTGTTCAAACAAATTTGGGATTTGAACATTCAACAAAACTAGATTTGTGGAAACAAACGTCCAGTCCCGAAGCCCCGGAGCCCTGAAGCGATCTTTTTGTGACTTGCAACTTGGCCTTAGACTGTGGATTTCGGGCTACCTCATGCTTTCCTTCTCATGGCCTAATGATTTTCCTTCTTAAGCCCAAATGTGGGAGGTTTAGCATTTCAATCGGTTGCCATACGCAGGGGAATAGAATCCCTAGCCCAAGAAAGCAAGGTATATCCCCAATGATCCCCAATTTCTATTGGTCCTGACCCCTATTTCTCGCTCTTTACATCCTTGGTCTCAGAGCTGATGGGCATCTAGGACTCGAAACTTACACGAAAACCTATGTTTTCACCATCAATTCGATAGGTGTTTCCTCCACTGTTGCAAGTTTTCTCGATGTGGAGAGTCATGAGAAAGACATCAACCACCATGTTTAAACTCACTGAATCTCACTTTATCATATCCTAAACCATGAAAACTCGGATTTGACCCATAGAAATGTGATGAACTGTGCAAATTCACATCACTTACCCCATGGAAAGCCGTCCCCCGCTTGGGGTGGACCTTTTTGTTCGGCCCAGGCTGGGGCCGACGGGTGGCGCAGATCGCAAGCATGGAGGCGCCCACTTCATTGGCCTGGGTCAGCAGCTCAGGGGGATGATGAACATTGGACATCATTGGACATTGGAGGGATATATTGGATCCGTGGAAAATCACCATTTTGAAGAGTTTGTTTACATAATTTACATATTAGTTTATCATCTATCAATGGGCCACGGCTTCCATAGCTATGTTCAATGTGGATCCATGAGCAGCAGGAACCGTGGAGCCACAATCAGTTTGTCAATCAGAGACGGTTTTCTCTAGTTGAGACCGTAGCAAAATACAACCCCAGCTTTGGAGGGTTGGGGCCGGAAGGGGTCGCTGAGTCGGTTTCAGAAAGAACTTGTGCGAAGTTGCTTGGAGGTTGGTTTGGGACCTTTTATCTAGCGCAGCCTGAAATTTACCCTCCTATAAAATCATGTAAACATACACAACGAGGTGGACAACCCACCCTTTGTAGATCATTCTGCTATCGTTTTCCCCTGGGTTTTCCGTTTTTCATACATGCATCATCATTTATCATCTACTGCCATTTTCAAGGGGGGTGACATGTTTCAATATTGCTTGGGCCAAGGCACAGTCTTCGCGTGAGATCATTGCGGGTTTCGACAATGGTGCAGTTTCTCGACGCAGGGTGGAGATGTTGGCAAACCTGCGAGCCATGTGCAGCTTAGGCATGAAATTATATATATATACATAATTATATATACATATTATATATCCATACACATTAAGACCATTTATATTTTATATATATGTATAAAAGAAAAGATGTTATGGTCACATGATCATTTTCTTGCAGACATAATTTTTTGATAATCGTGTGTATACATATATACATATGTCTGTGTGTGTGTGCGAGTGTGTCTGTCTGTTTGTGTTTGTGTTTGTGCGTATGTGTTTTCGGTCTTTTTGGGGGTTGCTATACGGGCCTATCAGCTCTTGTAAAGCTGATGCTTTGCCATTCGCCCAGGTCGTTGTGTTTGACATGGACCGCAACCAAGGGGAGCCCAGTTATGCGATCCAGGCCAGAACTAAAACCGAGCCTTGAAATGGGTGACGGAAAACATCGGCACCCTATAGCCCCCTTCTGAATCCTCTAATTTCCAAACAGCAATAATGAATAATGAATCATGACCCTAGTTTCCCATAGGTTTGCCATGATTTTCCGAGAAAAGACAATTGAGACCTGCCAAAATCAGACGCAAATTCAGATGCCCCACAGCTCACTGTGAAGGCACACGCCGATGGTGTCACAGCCGTCCGGGTGCACGATTGGAACAAGCCGAGCAATGCCATGGACAGATTGGGACACAAAATGTTGGATTGTTGTCATTGTTGTTGTTGATTTTGGATATATATATATATATACATAGATGTATATATATATATGTATGTGTATATACATATGTGTATATATATATATATGTATATATATATATATGTACGTATATATATGTATATATGTATATATGTATATATATATATGTGTGTGTGTTTCATACTGGATAGACAAATCATAAGAAATCCATGTTGGATAATTGTGAAGTTGGCTTATGATGTTTGGATGTTGATCATGTTAATCATTAGTAGTCATTGGGTTACTTGGATCCAGAATGTCAACAAATTACAACATAAGTACATCTACTAAAACTGGAGCCGAAATCAGTGAACTTCAACTTGTTCCAACATCTTTCGGGCGGCATTCCCCATGAGTTGGCCGAGGTGAAATGGCTTGATGCTCCACGGCGGTTGCTGACAGCATCAAAGGCGCAGCGAGAGTCCCTTAACGATGAGAATCCATGCGCACAAATGAAGGGCATCAAATGGATTAAAATGGCATAAATCGCTAAGACAATGTTTGGATTCCCAAAGAGCTGCTTGGAGCTACACTGTGGTTCGTTGTGTTCACACCACTACGTCACGTTCTGGGCACCAGGAAAACAGTATAAACATATCTTTTTGAGTGCCCAAAACTCAAACCTGATCTGCAAAGCGGTTCGCGCGCAAATCAGTGGCCCCCCAACCTGACAAAGCTTGGGCAAGCAACGGCCATCACTTCCATTTTTATCAAGTAGCAGGCCAGTCGAGATTCACCGGCAGTGTTGCAGGATAAGACTCTGAAAATTTGGGACTTCCCGTCAATGCAAAGAGTTGACACCTCAGAACTGCTGCGAAAATTGTAACCGTCATCAGTGTTAAGGGACTGTGTGTTTTGTCGTGGGCGAAGTCATGTTTGAGCCTGTTTGGGACATGGTTGTTGTTGTTTTTTTGTTTTTTCTGTATTTCTTCTTTTTGGTAGGGCCACACAGGAGGTCAATGGTGTTTGGCTGGGTTGGGCATGGTCAAGCTGCCAATTTTGGGCTCAAACTTCACAAGGGCTCGGGGTGGTTTACTTTTGATGATGGTCCCAGTTTTTGGTGTCTTTCAAATTCTTTTTACACATTCTCACCAGCCTCCATATATCTCCCAAGCTTGCAGCCTCATGAAATTCAGCCCTCCTGGCAGTTTTCTCCAACTTTTCGAACTCGTTGTCCCAGCAGCGCTGCGGGCCATGCAGCTCCCAGTGCATCCAGTGGCGGTTCTTGCTCGTCCGAGCGATGAGGCGAAAATCTTCCGGTTTCCAACGTGATATTGGGGGCTTATTATTGGCCTTAATTGATATACTTCGGCTCAAAACTTATAGAGCCAACCCAAAACAAATCCATGTATTCACCCAGACATCTTCAGCTATAGGTCTTGATGCTTCTCTATGAATCCAGTCTTGTCTCACCATTCGATGGAAGTGCTATTTGCAGTCTATTGAGGTATAATTGTGTATGTTATATGAGCATGTGTACGTGTTCATCCGGATATCATGGAAATATGACTGATTGGTGGTTTCAAACGTTTCTTGTTTTCCACCCAACCTCAGGTGATGATCTCTACTTATATTCAGTAGTACTATGTAATACTTGTCAGGCAGCTGGAACCCCCAACCAGTTTGTGACAACCATGAAGCTGAGGTTTCCATGGGGACGTTACGCATCGTTACGCCATACCCAAGCTGGCAAAACTCTGCAAGATTTCGCCAGGTGAACAAAGTGCACCATCTTCTGATTGATTTGTTTGAAATGGGATGCCCTGCAATCGCAGAAATGAACTTATCATAACTTATCATCATTAATCATTAGTCATGATTTATCATCATTTTCCCTGTTGGGGTACCTCTCAGTTTTGCACAAACCCGTGCAAACCCAGATCTTACAATATGTTACACCCTGCAAGGCACTCTGCTGGACAGCGCCGCATGCCGATAGTGAGGACAAATTTTGGTGGTGGTAAGCGTGTCGAAACTGCGGGAAACCCGCCGTGGGTACTGCAAATGTAAAGCTACACAATGAATGATACAACAATTGCATGCCTAATCTTGCCATCATTTGCCATGCCTATGAGAATGCACTTCAATACATATTGGCCTGCATTGGCATGCATGTGTTCATAAACTACTACGGGGCGATGAGATGTTAGATGCACCTTAGCAGTACACTTTCGCTTCCTTGGCAGGCTTATTTACTGAAAGTTGCGAGACAGAATCAAGGATGACTTGCAGAGAAACATGGCATGTCCACTGGCTGGTGGAATATGTGCTCAAAGAGACTGGAGATGGATTGAATTCAACCCAAGGAAATAATAGACAAATTGCGCATGCTTTGCGTGCAAGTGCTTGCCTGGAATCGGACTTGAAGAGACCGGTAGATTGATGGATAAGAGATGAGACGAGAAATTAGAAAAAATATGAACGAGTGCAGAAGCCAACCAACTGGACAAGTGAGATCCAGGGTTGGCAACTGCGCCTTGCCAGTTTGCGCAGTTTGAGGGGCATCCCTCAGTCATGGAATTTTGAAGTCGTGGCAGGATGACTTCATGGCTGGCTGCAAGGGCAAGGAATGCCGCTCGGCCAGCCAACATCTCTAGTAATCCCGTGGAGTAATAGGTCAAACTTAGTGTACTAACACCATCTTGTATAATTATCTTTATAGGTAGTACATATTCATACAATTTCATACACATTCTATTTTTTTTAGATATATATATATATATTTACAGATGCAGATGCATATGAATATCTAGAGTATATATGTATAGTATATATGTACAGTATATATGTATACTATATGTATGTATAGTATATGTATAGTTAGTATATGTGTGTAGTGTATATATATATATAACTATATATATTACCAAAAAGATAGCAAGCCCATGGCGCCAAGGAAGCGGCCAAGCGCTGGGGGTGTTGTGGGATGTTGTGGGTGTTGCCACTGACAGGTAGTTTGGACAAGCAGTTCAAACTCGAGCTCTGCCAACAGCTCCCCAGTACTGGAGAATTCGGGGGACCCTGGGAGCTTGGGAAGAAGGGGATGGTTGGATGAATAATTTGATGAAAGCAGCTGGAAATGGTCTTCATTTCTCAGATTTTGGCGGACTCTTTGGATTGGCTGATAGGACTTCGAAAGATTCAAAAGGACACATTGGGGAAGACTCTCATGGACTTGGTGTGGGGCCTTCCATTGTGTGGGACGTTGGCACAGTTACTCCAACAATTTCCAATATCCGTTGGGTTTGGCTTTGGACCGGTGCTGCGAAAGGAACCAATTAAGACTTCAGCAAATTGCAGAGAATTCGCCTGCTGCATGAGGCTTTCTGCGTGGCTGGGCTGGGCTGCTTGCGCCTTTGCATCATGGGAGGTGCGCTCTGGGTTGGTGACGTTGGTCACATTGGTGACGTTGGTGACGTTGGTGAAGGGTTGAGTTTGAGCCCAGTGGGGTTCCCAGCCCATGGAACCCCTGAGTATGCCAGAGGTGGTGAAATCAGTAGGGATCTGTCCCAAAAGCTTGGCAAAAGCACAAGGCCCGTTCTTCAAAAAGCCCCAAATATGCTGAGATCAGATCCTGCCTGATCCCTACGATATTATCTTTGAAACACACGCACATATATATATATATATGTATATATGTATATATACGCACATCCAGCACCTCAAAGGGTCATACATCAAGGGCAGCATGATGTAGAAAGGAGACAGAAAAACACCCGGTCATCGCACCTTGCCAGGTGATTTGTCGAAGCATTGCTTCCAAGCAGAAGGACCTAGTGACTTGCTGGCACTGGTCTCGCCAGGTGAGGCTGGACATGGCTAGAGCTAGAGGTTTAAGAGGAAATGTGCAGTTCTGACAAGGCTCCCATGAATATCACACTATATCACAGGTATAAACATAATTGCTACAAAATTGATGTTATAGCGATGAAGCTTGTGGTAAGGACCTAGGGTGGATCATATACCCCAGCAATCCCCAGCATATACCTATCATGCATCCTACCTTGTCTCAGCCCCGCTGAAACGGAGCTGTCACCCAAGGTGCGTCACTTGAATGAGACCATGTTTGACGCCGCTTGGCCTCAGCGCCCCTAACCTTGGAACAGCAAAACCTCGCTGGGTTACAATTTACAATCAACAGATTAGATGAGATAGATCGATGGAACGATATATACATATACATATATACATACATAGAGAGAAAAGTATAGATATATGTATATAGTATATATAACACCGAAGATTATACCTTTGATTATATATGTGTATACTTGTTCCATGCTGCATAGACATCCAGAAAAAAGCGGGAGAGGTCTATTCCTCTTTATATACAATTGTATGCAGACAAATACTTCCATATGTACATGATTGTACATCAGCATAGGCATAGGTAAGGAGGAATACACAGATGGGTTACTCGAATTCGCCCTGATCAAAGTCTCAAAAATTTGGCCCCGGCTCAGGCAGATTGTCAGGTAGCGAGGCTGCAGCCTATCTGCATCAATGGATGCCTTGGGCAACTACCAGAGGATGCTGGAGATATCCTTTCGGTTGGTTTCTGAACTGCACAGGCTGCCTTCGGACTAGACTTGTGTCTATTCAGTCTATGCCATGCACTTTTCATGGCTTCCAGGTGTTAAAAGACCGCAAGTGTCTTTGTAGATCGTAGACATTCATAGATTTCAAGCATCGATGATGAGGACTAGGCCAGTCCATAGTCGGCAAATCTGTGGCCCAGGTTACCTGCAGAGGAACGGTAAGAAACAAATGGCAAAGGCTCTCGACCCGAGGCGCCTCACCAGGACCCAGATGTCGAATCCTGATGCGAGAGCATGAACAGCATATATGTGAAACTCAGAGGGCACAAGAGAGAGAGAGAGAGGTATATATATATATATACATATACATATATATATAATTATACTTATATATGAGGATGCGTCAAAACCTGCAACACCATATTTTGGGAGGAGGAACACTCATTTACCGGCTATTTTGATGTTCACCAGGGTACCAGGGTTTTGACCCATAGCCATATATATGTATATATATATATACATATATATTCTACATACTTATACATATAGATTATATAATCACACATGCATATTATACGCATCTGTGTATGTAGGGAAAGTCAGTTGTGTGCCTGTGGTCGCCCATGAGACATTTTCCCGTGAATTGATGGTTGGAAGCATGATGAAGCATTCTGTTGGGGATCCAGCCTCACCCAAAAGCCCCACAGGCGTCAACGTCTTGCCGAGTTCAAGCTTCAGGTGGGAACTTTTATGCCGTTGATCCTGTGGGAGATGTCTTTTGCCAGAAGAATCCATATAGGAAAAATCATCAGTTCAACGTTTTATGTTCAGAAGTACTTCAACCATCTTCGAACAACATTGCCACGACTTGGCTTATCCCAGTGTGCCCAGAGACATCCAGAGCCTTGCCACAGGGAAGGACAGTGAAGGAGCAGCTTGACAAGTTTGTGGCAGACGCTCACGACCGCGGAGATGTCTACATCATTGTGCCAGGGGCCCCAGGGGGCCGAGACGATGGGTGAAAACCGTGGCAATACTCCTGTGGTTATGGGATGCGTCGATAACCTCGACCTTGTAAGTCAAAGCAAAGGTCCTAAATTAGCTTTATGGTATATAGGTGTTTTCGACAAGCCATTCATGATTACTACAAGACAACGCAGAATATTTAAGTATTTGAATGCCATCAAGGATGTCAAAGCCTATTTTAGCATTGTGGGGAGCTTTCCAGAAACATGTGTTTTTTTTAGTGCCTTGTGCCATCGAGAGAATATTCAGATTGAAGCTCCAATCTCTTTTGACACGCTCATTTTCCCTCTTGAAATGCCCATGCTCAAGTTTTTGCCAGGCCTGTCCATGATTTAGATATGTCATTCCACAACTCCGTCATTCCAGGGTTTGCCGGAAAGGGTGGCACCAATGTTTCGTTTTTGTCTTTACTCGAATAAGTACTGTAATATTCTCTCAAAATATTGAATTTATCTTGCAAGGGCCCAGTGAGTTTTCCATCATGTCCCATCAGCTGCACCCGGTTTCCCCGTAGCTTCTGGGATTCTGTAGGTGGGCGCCCTCAAGGCATGAGTACTTCTGCCTTTTCATGAAATGATGCCAACATTCACGAACACTGACATCAATAGGAGTTCCAGGACACTATTTTAGCAAATATATAGTTTTTTGTGTTTATTTTCTGAGTCCTGGACTTTCCATTGACCTTTGCTGATTGACATCATGGTAATGGGTTCCAGTTTTGCCAGCTGATAGCAATGCCGGATTTGGTGCATCATCAGCATTCATCCGCATCATCATCTTTATATATTTTTATCATCCACGTCATCCGCGTTTCATCCATCATCCTTATCCACCCTATCCTCATCCATCGGTCACCAACCATCAACCAGGCTCGATCAGCGCTTTTTTTGCCAACAAGATGACTCACAGACTGGGCCCCTTCAATGGAGGAGATCCGGGGGCTGCGGGAATGCCAGGAAACCTGTCACATGATCTCCATGATTTGTGCATCGACCAGGATCCTAAGGGAATCCTACTAGTCCCAAATGGAACCCCTATTTTTGAACCCATACCCACGCCATTCCAACTCAAAACGAGGATTTGTGGGTTGTTTTGTTTTTTGGCAGGACGGTATTCATTCTTCAGGACCACAAGATGAAATCTGTTTGATGTGACCGAGCACGGGTGAAATATAGAATTGAGCCGGTTTATAGATGTCAACCCTAGAATTCCCTGGATTCATGATGATTCACTAACCTTGTCTATTCATTGTTAAGCCTCCTACTCAGGATGATGATCCTGATTGAATCCACTAAACTTCATAATTACAAAATATTACAAATAATAATAGATAATTACATAGTTCCATGATGTTCCATGATGTTCTATGTTTTCTGGGTATGTTTGCGAATGTTTGAGATGTGTGGCCCAAGCACGAAACAGAGAAGTGATGTCAATTTCCATGGTTCGACCAGCCCTATTTTAAAGGACAGTTTACAGAAAGCCCTAGGTTTGGAGCTGGTTTAATTTTCCAATGATTTATAAATCATGGGAAATCTATCATTATGACTATGTTGCGTACCCCTTTCATCAAAGCCTGGTATCCCTGTCTTTCCTGTGTCATGTGCCAAGCGACACGACAGGAGCAAGACCATCCTGCTACGCCTAGAGATGCAGATGCAGACGCGGATGGCAGCGTTTCAACTCAATGGGTCTGAAGGGTGTCAGGGGGTTGGCTTCCTGGCAGGCTAGGCAATCCCGCCAATGTTTGATGGGAAACTCTGGAAAATCTCGAAAATTCAGGAATTTGATCTCCTATGGATGGATTTTCCATTGCTGTACTTTACCAGAGGTCAACAGGAGGAATCATATTGGGACGATCCAAAATCTGTAGGTTTAAGAGTTGGGTGCTCATCAATTATGGCTCGCCACCGAGTTGTTCCCTCCAGTTTGGGAGATTGTCGGGCTCCACTTGGGTTTGGATCAAGTCACTCTAGCACGAGTTGGACTTAGGAGGGTGGAGGGCATGGGGCAAGATGACAAATGGGTAAATATATTCCGGATGCATTCATTTCTCGGAGGTGTATTGAGGATGGATCCTCGGAAAACCTCAAATCTAGGGCGGCTGGCATCCTCTTTCAGCCACCTTCGCAACGAAAACTGACGTCATGTTTTTTATTTTCTATCCGTCTATCCCAAGTTGGTTTTGATATCCGTATTATTATGATCTATATTGTTGTGTATATATATACATATGTGTGTGTGTGTGTGTCAACTATATTTGCTATGCCCATTATATCAGCTATACCCATCCCAATTCTATCCCCATGAAGTTTCTCATGGTGCCACGGCAACGCAAGCCACGTGTGCCCAGGTGCAATTAGACTTCCTGCCCAGTGCGGAGGAGGACCTCTGCGTTCGAGGCATAAATCTCGCAGGAGAGGAGGTAACACAGCTGCGCTTGTCCAAGGAGGACCGTCCCGGCAAAGGGCAGTAGGGGAAAGGTGCGAATGGAATGGGGATATATATATATATATACACACATAGAGATATATATATATATAATGGCAATAAAGCAAGATTCTAAGGTGGCTATGGGTCAAAACCTATGGAGGTTTGCTTGTTTTGACCCCAAACTAGCTGGTAGATCTGGTAGTTCTTGATGTTCATTCCCCCATTCATATGGCATGGTGTTTTATCGTTTTTAACCCTCGTGTGTCGTGCAGGACGCCTTTGGTCTACTTCGTGCCACTTGGATCCACTTGGCTCTAGATCCTGCCACAGTGCGATATGGTGATGACACTTCCATTGGTTTACAGTGGACGTTGGCTACCGGTATAGTGCATTTGTATGCATTTGCATCATTATTCTACCCAAGAGGTTCCGCAATGTCGTTTTGAATCTTTAGTTGCATGATGCCAGTACTCAGTACCTGAAGTTACACATGCACAACCTGCTGTGGCAAAACACATGCACAACAATTGCAGGAACGTTCCTTGAAGCGGTACGCAGTACCACGCCATGACATTTTCGACCTATCCGGGATAGTTCGCTGTCATCGGCTTCCCACGTCCCCAGGATGGAGTTGCGAAAGCGCTGGGGATGCTTTGCTGCAGACGAAGTGCGCAGGAATAGCTGTCATCCAATGGAGATAGCCACTGATAGTCCTGGAAAAGCTGCAATCAGCCAGCACAAATCAAATGTAGCTAGACGATAGGCTGATAGGTTTGAGAAATTAACTTTACTGGGTAAATGTCATGGTGCCAGGCCCGACCATGATTTCAATCTGCGAGTTTACTTCCTTTTCTCCTCACAGAGACGGAGACAGATGGAGACCGTTTGGGCTGTAAGGGAATTGGACCAAACAAAGTTCTATTTCCTGAGCCAAAAGTGGTAATTATATAGATCATTCTTTGACCCAAGATTCTGGCCAGTTGGATGTCAAAAAATGCTGGCTCGTGCAAAGCATTGCGAAACCATATCAGTCTGATTTATTAAATGCAGTGCTCTTTGACGACGGTATACTAGCAGACTGGTAGCCCATGGTTTCCTGCCTTGTGGGGCGGTGCATCGGCAGCGGGCATTTGAGGCAGCACAGTGACAAGCTATGCATGGTTTTACCTGATGGAACCTATGCTTCTGCAGATATGGACAGCAAGACAATCATAGAAGCCGCTCGGTCGCATATTCTTGTCCTCTTTGCGGCTGTCGTCCTGCGAACAGCCGTCACCAGCCTCAACATTACTGGGAGAAACTCACAGATTTTTCTGATTGTTTCCAGTTTTGGTGGTTCCATTCGTTTCAATGTCCCAGCAAGTCAAGACACTGGCCGGCATTTGACATTTGCCTCAAAACAGTACGAATCTGACAGTGAACACCCCACTTGAAATATGTATTTTATAACCTTATTGGTTTTTCAGCAATGGCAAGTTTATAAAATACTTGTTGCGCTTGTTTTCGTGTGCGGAGCAAAGATTCAAAATGTTTCAAAGATGCTACGCTTGAAGCGGACCCGGGATTTGTTTTTTTTGGCCGATTGTTGGATGCAATCTCAAAGTGAGTCAAAAAGTGATCGCCATTGTCCCCATCGCAAAGAAGTAGGAGAAAAAACACAAGCACTAGCCACTAGCAGCAGAGAGCAGTAGTACTCAGTAGTAGCAGTGGTCGTTGTTGTTGCCGTCGGACGTTGTCGTCATTGTTGCGTCGTTGTTGTTTCAGTATGTTTCAGTAGAAACCTCTTGAAGTCTTGGGTTCTGGATCTGATGTGTTGCACTGTTGCACTGGATTGGTGTTTATTTATTGGCCTTCGACAGTCAGTGGGAAGTTGGCGGCAAACAGTCAGGTTGCCAGGAATTTGGATGCAAATGTTCCAGTGCTAAAAGAATCTTGGTCATGTTATGCATCTACATGTCTCATGTCTCTCTATATCATCCAATTGGTCCCACCATCTTACAAATCTTGCAAGCCAAGAATACGGCTTCAAGTTGGCAATGCAACACCTGTCGTACCGCATCCCTCAGGTCTTCACTTGAAGAGCCAGCCCCTGCTGTTGGTATGTTTTGGCCTTCAGAGCCCCCTGGGCGGCTGCGTTGCAGCCGCCCGGTGTTTGAAAGGATTTTCAATCCGATTTTATGTTTCAGGATTCAGGAGTTCGGTACAACACCTCAACCTACCATGAGTGTCCAAATGCGTAGGAGGATTATGGAAGGGTCCGGTGCTTCATTGGTGGAATTTCCTGGATGTTTCTGACACTCGAAATGGAAAAGGTGCTGTCAATTCAGGATAAATTAGGGGTGCTGGGCAATGGTCGAGCAAAATGGCATTCCTCTCCGGAGACAAGTGTTGGACAAAGCTGCTCTGCACACGATCTTGAGAATGCAAAATTTAGGGGTTGCTGCCCTACTTTGGGTGCCTTCTGGAGTCCATGCCCACCAGATCCTATCTATCCACATCCTTGATGTTTCAAACGGGAAGGTCCAAACACTGGAACAGCACGAGAGTTCAGTGTTGGGATGTGCCCGAGTTCGAAGACGATTTTTGAAAAATCGAAGAAGTGAGTGACAGTGACAGTTCTTCGCCCAGCTGCACATGCCTTTGGGCGGCATCAGCAGCCAGCTAGACAGGTGAGCCTGCTGGAACAAGAATCGCAACTGGTTGATGGTTTCAAAGATATTCTCTTCCGCCCCTACTTGAGATGATGATTTGGAATGCTATTTTGAGGGAGGCCGAAACCACCCACCAATTCTGCGAGTTCTATACATTCTCTAAAAGTCTGGAAAGGAGAGGACCGCCATGACAACTGGTGATATCTGGTCATTAGTCAACTGGTTTTGTAATAGGAAGTTGGGTTATCAGAGGATATCAGAGGCATCAGGCAGCAGGACATGTCTCAGGACCGTAGTGAGGCGCTCAAACAATGCTGGCTGCGGTGGCTTCTTTCGACAGGATTTTTGAAAACATGACCGCAAGGCACCTCGAAGCTCCAAGCATCCATGATATCCATGCGTTTCAAGTGTGTTTCAATCTTGAAACTCTCAAAAGTAGGAATTCAAGTCTCCGCATGGGTGGTGCCGTACGCTTGAAGTAATACTTTTTTGGGGTGTATGCTGTAGTGTTGTTGCCAAACTTCAGAATACACAAGCTTCAGTCTCATGAGGCCTTCGAACGCAGGAAGGATTTAAAGACATAGTCCCAGTATGTCCCAGTTACAGTGCACAATTTGGACGACTCCAAGTTCCCATCGCAAACAAGATCGTCCAGGGCGGCTGTTCTCACCTCACCTTAGACCACTGAAAGGGCATATCCCTTGGTATCCAACAGGGGGCATGCACATTCAATAAACCAACATTGGGTCCATGTTAATGATTGGGAAAATCTCACATCTTTGCTGAATACCTATGAATCCTAAGTTTGGGGGTTTTCAATGGTTTTCACCTGGGCCCAGAAAGACTATATATATATACATTGAAATCTTTGGATTTCACGTGATTTAACCATGTTTTTGCCATGCCTGTGTCGAGTGCATCCAATACCCTGCCTGCGAAGCGCGTACGGAAGTCCTTGGAGAAACACTGCCCATGCCGAAAGTGAACGACTGAGATTGTCTCACCTGCAGGCAGTCACCTGTTGGTTCAAAGACCTTGGGCTCCAAAGCTTCTCAGTGCTACCAAACATTACCAAACCAAATGATCAATATCCTCACGGATAACTATATATATATATACACATGTGATCAATGATCATGATTCAACATTATTTATATACAAGAAATGACTAGCCAGACAGTCAGACCTTAGATCTCACTGAAAATTGACTTGCTTGACCGTGGAAGCGGTGCCCCAGGCATACCCTAGGCCTTTGCGGATTTGGAAATGCACCTGGCCAGCATTTGGCTGGAGCTGTAGAAATTCTCGGGAATGGCCATTGATTTTGGACCAAGCCATCACGGCAAATATCCGGTGCTGCACTCAGTGCTTCATAGACCTTCAAGTTTATTGAAAAATGGTGCTGCCTGACCTTTGCTGGGCGATGGTTCGCCTGTGGCACTTGGGAAAGCCATGTGGATGCGACAGTCAACAGACTTGACAGACACCAAGAGCAAAGTGGGAACATAGTACATACATTAAGAACACTTTTACATACTTTTACAGTCTCTAGGTGTGCCAAGGATTTTCAGTGAGGATATCTTCCCAGAGCCAACTGGCCGAAGAATCACCTTGCTCAGAAGGCTGCAGTGCAGTAAAGGGCCTTGCCAGCACGACGACTCGAGATCGTTGATGCCAAAATAATTGAGCCTGTGGGCTGGGAGGAATACTGTGTTCAGGTGCTTACCTGTATTCTTATTGCATCTTATTACTTCTTTCTTATCTATATATATATATATACATTCTATAACTATGAATTGTATATCTATACATACATATATATATAATACACAATTAAATTGTTAGTTATTATGTCTATGGCGAATCATGGGAATCCTGGGCAGATCTCGCCTGAGGCACCTTTGGATCCCTCCTTCGTGCCACAAGCCTCACATGCGCCAGAAAGGTGGCAGGGCGGAAGTTTCTCAGGACCCCAGAGCCGCTCAGCCAGGAATTTTGGGGATGGCTCCAGAAAGGATACAATTTTAGCTCAGTTGTTTTTTTTTCTTCTGAGGTTGTTCGTGGTTGTTCTGAATCAGAAACTCATTGGAGGCAGTGGGGTAAGAAATGGCAACATCAAGAATTCTCGGACAAACTTTAGCAACATGACAAAGCCAATCCCCTAAAGAAGTGCCGGGATGGTGAAATGCACCACGCCTTTCTGCCTCTGAGGTCAAGCATCCTGGACTCGCGGAACGGTTCCCTGGCTTCACATTGTTTCATGGGATTTTAGGGCGTGTAAACTATGATAAACTATGATAAACTATTGTACATTCCCTAATTTTGAGATAAACTATATGATAAACTATATATGATAAAGTGATGAACTTGCATGGAATGATTGCCTCAAGTAGCCCCTTGCTGGAAGAGGCTTTGCTGCGGCATTGGATGGGATGCTGATAGATGTATCTGTGCTCACTTAAAAACAGTTTCTCACTATTGTAAATTGGCCTGGTAATTTACAGCAGTGAAGTCGGCCTTGAAAGAGATCCCTGCATGACTCTCTCCAAGGACCCCCTGCGAGATCGAACGGGATCGAACTTGGAATCCGAGGGCCCGCAAGGCGACATCATGGTCCAGACATTAGGTTGCTATTGGGAGGAGTGCTGACCATGGTGATTTCCCAGGGGTAGGATGCCCTCAGAGCCAGGTTCTGCTTCCAGGAGGCTGGAATAGTAGCAGGACATCCTTTGAATTGCAAGCTCGAACGATGCTTTTGCACCAAAATCGGCCCAAATATGGGAACTTCAATGAACATATATTGACCATTAATACCAGGTTTTGGGGGGGATGGGTTGTTAAAGATGGGGAGGCTTTTGTATCTAGCCAAAACTTAGCTTTTGCAGGTCGCCCAAGATTAGCCATGTGGGTTCTGGGTTGTGGGTCAAAACTAGTGAATCCAAAAAGTGGATGGTTCACTGTATACTGTTTTTTAAATCCCAAGAGTCTTAAGAAAAGAACAATTTTGTGGGTCCATCACGCGGTTTTCTTGGCCCATACCTCAATTCATCACGGTTTTTCAACGTTATTTGCAGATCACATCCAAATTTCCAGCTTTTACCTATATGGACCAATATGGAGGATTCCGAAAATCAGGGTACGCCCAAATCACCCATTTTTATAGGAATTTCCATCATCTATTTTTGGCGTACCCCCATTTATGGAAACCCCCTGGCCCATGGGTTTAATCACCTGTATCTAGCCATGATTCCAGCCAGGTTTCAGTGGCGGTCACGGCTACCCCGGTGGCACCGCCGCGCCTGTCTCGAGCACTTTCGCGTGTGGAACTCAGATGTGGTTACTTTGGGCTGGATATTTAGGAACCATGTAACCATTTTCATGGGGAGATACTGGGATAATTAATGTTGTACGTATTGGGATGTATACTTGTATTTTAGGGGGATATGCGGGCTATATTTTCGGACCCCGTCTTGGCCAGAGGCCTTGGCAGCACAGCAGACTGGTACATTTCAATGCTATATATGTATGCATTATATATAAGTTTGGACGGATATGGATATATTTAGGATGTATGACCAAGAAGAACTTGGTTAAAACCAACCCTGATATGGTGATATTATTGTGGGGATCTGACAAGCAAATGTCCACAGCAATGTTCTTGTGTGAGAACCAGCGCGCTATGTAGTTGGAACAATTAGAAACGAATAAGAAATTACTTTCTTCGAGTGATCCCCACCATGAGATTTTATTTGGCATATAGTGTGATATATATTTTGACATTCTTTCCGGCAAAGTTTTCTGGCAGGGAAGAAGAGGAGAGGACAACTCTGATGAAATCTAGCGACCTTCGGTCTCTAGGTTTCATCAGAGTTGTCCTCTCCTCCTCTTCCTCCTGACATTCTTTCTGACATTTTATCTGACGTATATTCTGACATTCTTTCTGACATTTTATCTGACGTATATTCTGACATTCTTTCTGGCATTCTATCTGGCATATCTTTTGACATTCTTTCTGGCATTCTATCTNNTTGACATTCTTTCTGGCATTCTATCTGGCATATCTTCTGACATTCTTTCTGGCATTCTATCTGGCATATCTTTTGACATTCTTTCTGGCATTCTATCTGACATTCTATCTGGCATCTAGTCTGGCATTCTTTCTGGCATGTATACGGGTTGAAGTCCGGCAGTGCCCACTGCNTCTATCTGGCATCTAGTCTGGCATTCTTTCTGGCATGTATACGGGTTGAAGTCCGGCAGTGCCCACTGCGATCTGGCGCTCGCGGCTGAAGTCCGGCAGTGCCCACTGCGATCTGGCAGTCGCGGCTGAAGTCCGGCTCGCGGGTGACGCTAGACCGTCAGCGCCGACTTCAGGCCGTCGCGGGTGTGCGATCTGGCAGTCGCGGCTGAAGTCCGGCAGTGCCCACTGCGATCTGGAGCTGGCGAGGAGGAGGCGGCAGAGGTGGAGGAGGCGGAGGACGACGACACCTCTGAGAAAATCTAACAACCCTCACCTGGCAGGTGGGGAAAAATTTTGGAGGGCCCGGAAAGATTATTGTTATATATGTATATTTTTTTCCATGACTGCACACAGAGACGATGCTTCGTCGCGGCAGCTTGCAAGGTTCGGGAGTAATTCGGCAGGTGTTCAGTTCAGTCTTCATTGGCCTGCGTAATCCGGACCGATAGTGGTGCCCATGGTCGAACACACCATCGATCGAAATCTGTTCAAGACAACTGCAGGAATGGACTGCCTACTAACTGCCATGGTTGTGAGCTGTAACAAGAATGCATCAGCAAAACTACCGCACACTGCCGGAGGATACTCTTTTAAGACGGTCGTCTTAAAAGTGCCGTCTGCAGCGAGTCCGATGTTTCGTCCTCTGGGCAGATCTGGGCACACGGCAAAGCGGCGAAGGCAAAAAGGAAGCCGCTCAAGGTTCAATGCCAACAGGCCTGTGCGCTTAGGGCTACTCGCTCCAAGAAGACCTTGTGCAAAGGAGAGCTTGGAGAATCCAGGTAGACATAGGAGCAATCGCATCAAAGGAAGCTTCCAAATGCTCGGAGCATCTTCCTCAAGCGGCTCATCCGGATGCTCAACAATGCCGAAACCATCAGTGTGATGCAGCAAGAGCATGGCCATAATGCTGAAGGCAAGAAGACGGTGGCCATCAAGCACCTGTCTCTTTTCACGGAGTGACAGCGAAGTATAGCCCCAAAGCTCAGCAGCTGAGCGAACTGCGCGAGGACCTCGACGACCTTGCAGCTGCATGCTAGCATCCTGTTTACTGCGAGCCACCGACCACGTGCAACACGGTGGCCCTGCGAGAAATCCAATGACGTAGCCTGACCTGATGGCCGAGAGCCAGAAATCATACGTCTCCGGCTTGCTGATGTCCCCCCAAACAGGGTCAATAACCAAGTCCAGTGAGACAACGTAGATATTCGAGATGCCTTTCTCAGCAGCGATCGCATCAACGAACCACTGGAAATCGCCAGGCCGGCGGCGTCCCGAAAATGCGTGCACAATCACACGCTCAGCAAAAGCCGGTGCAGGTGTTGGATCTCGTCGACAATAAGGTGTAGGGCTCTCCGTCATGAGCTCACACCAAGCCTCGAGCTCTTCCAGCCGAATCTCAGATTCAGGAGGAGACTCCACAGACTCGTCCACCAAGAAAGGCCACTCTCGATGGTCACCAAGTCGACGAAGTAGAGCAAGCCAGTCTGCATACTCGATGGAAGCCAGTGCAGCATCTTCCACAGTCAGCGTGGATGACATGTACTGAAGCGTGATACAGACGCTGGTCCATCCGATGGGGAAGGCATAAATGCAATCTTGGGCCGCACCAAAGAGATCTGCTGGACGTTCTTCCTCCGGAGCGAAGAAGATGAGCGCCAAAGCTTCATAGAGTCCGATATGGTGTGCATCAGGATCTCCAAGTACTCGTCGATCATCACGAGGTCCTTGTGCCTGTTGTACAGGTAGAAGGCCATCGTGTTGGCGATGAAGATCTTCATTCGCAAGAGAGCCTTTGCCTGGAGCAGGGACCGCAGCTCGAGGTTGTCCTTGTAAAAGCCGTCTGCATCGGGCATCTCGTTGCAGATGAGCCTGAAGCTTAGCATACGTGTGGTATTCCTTGAGGCATCCTGGGCAGCATGTACCATCAAAAAGGTAGCGGGTAGCCGCAACAGTTCCATGAACTCGGAAAAGGTGAGCCCCTTCTCCACCTTTGGTCTTGCACCTTCGTCTGCAACACATACATCCAAAGATCTGGGAAGACTGCAGTGGTACGGGTAGTTCACGGAGGACATGGGCAGCCACTTCTCCATGAGAGCGTAGATGGTGGTATGCATCATAATGGAGTTGCGTCAAAAGCAAAAGATCCTGCAGATGCAATTGTTCCAGTTCGAGAGCTCGCAGAAGAAGACGGCGCCAGTAGCTTCGATGGTAACAAAGGATGTACTCCCAATCACCAAAATGTTGGGCTGGGTCACGCAAAGTTGTAGTATTTTGCAGCAGACGCCATAGCCATTGGAAATCCGACTGGAGAAGCTGTAGCCAGGTCGCATCTTCATTGAAGACATGCCAGGGAGCCACGTCGCGGCAACGATACAAACATCCGATGTATCGAAGGCGAGCAATGCGGAGAAGCGATGATGGCGAGGGCAATCCAGTCTTGGCGATGATGGTGTCATCAGTCACGTGGGCATCGTGCGGCAACTTCAAGAGCCGACGGTACATCCGAATCACTGCACCATGAAAATACTGCTTGTTCCCCAAGTCAGTCAAAACCCAGGACTCCATGCCGTAGGTGACTTTGCTGTGGACAAGGGTCATGTAGAGTTCTCGTCGACGTGAAGGAGCAATCTTTGGATTCTGCAGCAAAGTTTTCCTATGCAGATTGAAAGCCCCATGGCCAATGGATATTCTTTGGCGCATGTCCTGGCGAGACTCTCCACTGTGATGGGCTCGTCCTCCAAGGTGCATGTAGTGGCCTACAATGGAAATGGACTTGATGCCCTGCTCAGTGATGACAGGTAGGCATCGAGCATGTCCAGCTCCAAAGTACTGGTTCTTGAGGGCTCGGCTGCCTTTGCCTCGAAAGGCAAAAAGGATTTCACTTTTGCCACGGTCCAAATTGGGTGTGACTCCATATTTGGCACAGAGATCCAAGAGAACCCCAAAGGTCAGACCTGCTCGTCTTTCGATCTCATGGGCCGTAGGGGCCGAGAGAGGGATGCATAAGTCATCCATCCAAACTGGGCCAAGACTTTGGTGAGCATCCAGCGCAGGATCTGTCGCAGTGGCAAAAAGGGATGGTTCACAAGAGGCATATGTCTCCAGGAGCTGCAGGTCAGCCAGCTGAGAATGCAGATCATGCAAAAGACGGGCGAACATGTACCCGAAGACTACATCTGCAAACGGGTCTCCCGGCCGCGTTCCTGCAGCCGTTCGCACTTTGTCATGTTGGCCCTCCATGAAGAAGAATGTGTCAGTATGAAGGGCACGTAGAGCATGTTGGAGGTGGACGGGTAAGCCAGCTGCTGCAGTGCCCGCCGGGGTCTGGAGCAGTTGGTGAAGATCTCGAACAGCATCATCATCCAAACCCAGACGTCCTGCAATTTGCCCCAGGACAGCATCAGTCATGACACCACCAACTGCTAAGGGTCTGATGACCCGATAAAACGCTTCACGTAAATCCAGAAAGAGAAGAGCGCTCGACCAACCACGCTGGTGGGCCCGGCGCAAGGAGGCTCGGGCATGATGGAGGCCAATTCCAACAGGGACACGCTTGCGTCCTCCCAGTTGCTCAAAGTGTAGAAACTGCTCATAGGTGGCTGACTGCTGATCACGTAGGGCCCGGTGGAGTGTCTTGCCAATGTGTGAACTTATCAAAAGGGACCGATAAGCTTCACATTGGGCCTGTGATCCTTTGCCCTTCCAGGCAGCAACGAGCTGCCCTCCTTTGTGGCAAAGGGCTTCTTGCCCATGTGTCACTAGCTTCAATAGCTGTGTATACGTCAACCGGGCGAGATGCCGCGGTTGAGCATGACAGAGTTCTGGTGGAACTCGATCAGAACCGATCGCTTTCCCCGGTCTCACACGCCGATAGGCCACTTCCAGGTCTACCAAAGCAGGGATGTCAATCGGCTGGAGCACAAGATCGGTATGCACAAAGCTGGCCAAATTGTGCAGCCATTGGTCTCGAAGCTGGTGGTCAGATAGTCTGCTACCACATTCCATAATCCGGAAGAAGTCTATCCATCTATCTCGAAGAGCATCAGGATCTCGACATGGAGCACCATCGGCATCATGAACAATGGGCAGTGGTCGAGGCTTCCTCTTTTTGGGATTGGAAGGGCCAAGCACTGGGCGCATGCAATGGAGAATTTGTGAGGCCGGGGCTCCTTCAGGTAGCTCCTCTACAATGTGGGCAAAAACTTGCTGTTTGGCCTTCTGCAAAGCAATGCGTAAACGGCGTGCACACACATGTAGCCGGCAGCTGACATGAAGACGACGACACCAAAGAGTGGTGCGATATTGATGGCCCTGAACTTCTTCATCTCGTCCATGCCAGGCAGCAAAAATGGCAGCAAGGGCTTGTGTGGTCTGCAGTTTCCGAAGCCGTTTGAGTTCTCGATTCAGTTTCAACTTGGAGGTACGAAGTTCCCAAGTCGCATCATCAAAGAGAGGCTTTTTGGGACCATTGTGCCGGACCGGGCATTGTCGTTGAAGTACCTCCAAAAGCTGAGTGTTGGTATCCTGGACATGCGCTTCGATGTTCATAGACCATGGGCCAGGGCGGCATTGCTGCAGGTGCCAATGCATCTCGCTGGTCAAGATCTTTTGGCGATCATACTTGATGGCAGAGGAGGCTCGATGAATTGGCATTGGCTCTTCACTCCACCATTCAACTTCACACCCAACAGCCACATGATCTTGCTCGGCACCAAGATCGAGATAATCAATGGTGGACGAACTTGTGCAAGAAGAAGACCAGTGACAAGGTAGGGCAATGTAGTCAATGCGATATGCCGCTCCATCAATAGGGCTCCACCACGTGTCTTGGTCATTGATGTGGACAGAAGTGGTGGCTGGTAGATAAAGATGATTGTCACTGAGAAATGCACGCAGCAGTTCACTGTTGGCTGAGGTGCGATCATCTTGTTCAAAAACATGGACATGATCTGCCGGTCCTGTGGCCGCATTGGCATCCATGAGAACCACAAGAGGCTGGTTCTGAACGTGACGATCACAGACATCTTGGACAGTCGACCAACATTGTTGGCGTTCTTCGTGAGATCGACCACTTTGCATAGCGTAGTATGTCAATATCCAAAAGTCCAAGAAGTCATTTTTGACCCTGACCAAGAGAGCCCGGGGATCGCAATGCGCCACGACAAAGTGGGATCGTTGAAAAAGGAGCGGGCGCTTCCTGATGTATGCAAAAGGTTGAGCAAGATTGACCCATAGTTCCACACCATCATGTCCTTTGCGATCTCCACCAGCAATGCGATACACATCATCAACAACACTGGCGCAGGCATGGGCGCGGGTTTCTTGCAATCCAAGGAAGAGAAGCCCAGTGCTTCTGAATTGCTGGCGAACATAGTCAACCTTGCCCGGTACTCCCTCTTCGCCCCGATAGAAAGTGCACACATTGGCAGAAGCAAAGCTCAAGGTGAAGTGAACTTGTGCAGGACTGCTCGTGTTGGTTGAAATCACGGGGGGCTCTGCTGCAGCCGGCAGAAGTGGGGCAGTCAAATCAAACCCCGCACCATAGAAGTGTGGCACATCATCATGAGAAGTAAAGATCATCCACAAATGGGGCAAGATCTGCGCAAACTGCCGGAAATCAATCATCAAGCTTCAAGCTTAGCAAAATAATCAACCAGTTCATTGCCTGGATCACCTGCGTGGCTTCTGGTATGTTCGACGCGCAGGTGGTCTGCAGGAAGCAGGGCTTCTAAGGCTTGGAAGGCTGCTCGCATGTGTCGAAAAGGTCCATCTGGAGTGCCTGAGCCAATGAGACCTGCAGCCTGCTGTCCAGCCATCTGAGAATCACTGATGAAGATGGTTGGAAGTCGATCCTGAAGTGATAGCCTCCACAAGGCACTCCACAGTAATGCTTCCGTTTCAGCAGCATCGGATCCAACATGAGTAGTGCCTACATGATGCGGTCTGTCAGCTTCATATAGCACTTGTTGGCACGTGAGGCCAACAAATTCCAACCTGGGTGCTTCTCCATCCGGTGGATCAACGTACTGTTCCTTGAACACTGCAAAGCACCAGGAATCACTAATGTCAAACTCTTCGATCCAAAGTGGAGGCTTGTGCTTCTGACGGCATTGAGAAGAACCATCTGTGTAGACAACGTACCTGTCCGCCTTCTCGACCGGGCGACACTCCGCAATCATCTCCTTGACAAAAGCATATATATTTTTTTTTATGTGTTTGTTGATTTATATTTATATATTTGTTTATTTATTCATTTATTCATTTTTTATTTCAATGTTTTTTCAAAACGACATAATATGTGTTCCTATTTTTTCTTAGTTATCCCGTGCTTTCCTATGTTTTCTTAATGTGTTCCATTTTTCCTATGTTTCCATGTTTTTTCCATTATGTGTTTGTACTATGTTTGCGTGTTTTTTGAATATGTTTTATTTGGTTTATGTGTTTTTTGTTTTTGTTCATTGACATTTGTGCCTTTAAATGTATTCTTGTTATTTCTGGTTATATATATGTATGTGTGTGTGTGTGTGTTTGGTATGTGTTCATTGTTTTGTTCTATTTTTTCTTCTGCAGTCAGCTGTCCAAATAGTCACCTACCAAATGGTAGCCTCATCCTTATGTTTGAAATGCGTGGGGTGTTTTAAGTGACTCAAACGACCATTTTATGGGGATATAGCCATGATCAACAAACAAGGGTATTGTGCACAACCAGCAACAAAAATGGATATGTGGGATTCAGCCGGTAGAAAAGTAGTCATAGCTCATTGTTCCCATAGAACTTATTCGGATATAATGGGATATCTGCGGTATATAACCGAAAATGTGAGTTGGGTTGTCCAGACACTGAGCATACCTAAATACGGCAATTTCAGCGGAGCACATCATAAGACACAATTGGATTTGGGTGGACAGTATTCTAAGAAGAGGCATCCAAAGAAACCGTCAAGAATGGGAGAAGCTAAAATGTTGACAACCCCATTGACCGTTGAGGTCATGATGAAGTCATCCCAAACTCAGCTTTCCAACAGACGTGCCCAGCTTTGCAAAAATGCGGCAAACCCAAGCAGAAACCATCCTCAAGAATATACCATGAATGGGTGGTGAAAGCCATCCCCAACTGGTAGTTGTTTGTGCCAGTGGCTTTGCCACGTATAACGACCACCCCCCAAAAAAAAACAATGAGTCATCACTATCACTATCATTCAGCATTTACCAAATGTTATTAATCAGAATTCTGATAGTGTAGACGATATTGATGTTATTGACCATTATCAACCCACCATGAACTGATTATGAACCCATTAGTAATGGCCTCTGTCACTTCAGCTGCGGTGCCTAGGGGTGGCGCAGGCACGGATCAACATCGCAGGGGCATGCCATGGCCATGCCGCATGGTTGACTTTCGCCATGCCTTGCGTGCGTTTTTCCCCAAATGCTTGGGATGTCTAATCGATACTACTCAGACTACTCAGTTCATGACTTTCACCATTCTTGGCCAAATTGTTCCCAGTTGGGAGGACGAAGAACTCCGATCTCCCAATGGGTTTTGGAGATGGCCGCCCCACCCCGGTCACGCAATCGCTCCAGGTCACGCAGTCGTTTCTTCTGGAGCCGGGGCCGTCTCCGGGGCAGTCTCCTACACAGGCAGCGCGGCTGGGGATGATATTCTGCTGGGTCATATTGGAGGAAGTGATCATATGAATTAATATGAATTCATAGATTTTTACAACAAAAAACGTGACTTCTTCAAGATTCAATGAATTGGTTGCTTTGGCAGTCCTGCTCTTGGTCAGCATTTTGAGCCTCCATGTTTCCGATATTTTCCGATGTCCAAAATCAGAAAATGCGCAAAATGGGGCAGGAAACCCTCCCATGAACTGCTCAGGAGCAAAAACTGTAGGGGCCTCAGGGTGCGGGGCAATTGAAGCAGATGTGAGCCAGCTGCCATCCCGTACTGAGGCCCCCATCGTGGTGGTCGCCTCAAATGCCTGGATGGTTGAAATCCCCTATCAAAATAGAGGTTTTTTACACAGTTTTTAGAGTGAAATTCATCTATAAGGATGTTCCGTGACCAGGGGATCTCAGATTATATGTGAGATCATGTGAGCTCTATCTCTATGTCCAATCATCAGAGGAAGTTTCGTAGAGAAACTCCGAGTTACGGACTTTCACATTCCTAGTAATCCAAAGATCATAGTGTCAAGTGGGCACCTGCGATTCACCNACATTAACAATTCACCACATTAACAATTCACCACATTAACAATTCACCACATTAACAATTCACCACATTAACAATTCACCGCATTAACAATTCACCGCATTAACAATTCACCACATTAACAATTCACCACATTAACACTTCACAACATTAACAATTCACCACATTAACAATTCACCACATTAACACTTCACCACATTAACAGTTCACCACATTAACAATTCACCACATCAACAATTCACCACATTAACAATTCACCACATTAACAATTCACCACATTAAACATTCACCACATTAACAATTCACCACATTAACACTTCACCACATTAACAATTCACCACATTAACAATTCACCACATCAACAATTCACCACATTAACACTTCACCACATTAACAATTCACCACATTAACAATTCACCACATCAACAATTCACCACATTAACAATTCACCACATTAACAATTCACCACATTAACAATTC
>BGPT01002934.1:26921-51835 GCA_003297045.1 Symbiodinium sp. clade C Y103
AAAGTGGCTGGAAGAGGTCGGAGATCAACTCATATCTCAGATTGAGTTTTTCGTGTATCTCGCCCTCCGTTTCCACACACGACAAGATCTGCACAATCGATTAGGCATTGCTTGGATCGACAATGAGTCTGCCCGTTTTGTGGCCATCAAAGGCTCCTCTGATTCCTTCAGCCTAATGTCAATGAGCAGAGTCCTACAGCAAGTTGAGTTGGAAGCGCCGTCTTCTGTATGGCTAGAACGTGTGTGCTCGTTTAGCAATCCCAGCGACATGCCATCTCGAAAGCAAGTAGCCAAAGCAGCAGAGCTTTTCCAAGCTACTCCTTGCNGCATTTTGTCTCAAGGGTTGTGGAGTGGAGGGTTTAAAACTTGTTTTTCATTCAAGCAAGTTTCTTCAGCCCTCCCTTTCTTTCCCACCCTTGGTCTCTCACTCCGTTTCCTTCTCGGTTTCACCTTTGTATTGCTAGTTTCACGTTGACCGCGACGGCCTACCCTTTAGCCGTTGTCAACTCCAGTGCGTAACTGGCAAAGCACTCGTGACTTTCACCCCCGCTGTCAAAAAGGAGCTGCTGAGCTTTCAGTCTGCATGTTGTTTTGTGATTCGTTTTTCGACGTTATTTTTAACGGCGCACGTTTTACTACAAGCTGGGCAAACGAGTAAACTAGAACACGTATCTAGAAAACAACGACGGCGTGCGGAGTTTCCAACTTTAGTATCTTGGAAGTTTCCAAACTTCCTTTCTCATACCTTGGTGAAATAGAGCTATCAAGACTGCCCAATCATTAAATTATGTAATTGCATGCACATATGTACATATATATATATATATGTATGTGTGTGTGTGTTTCAAATCTGACTATATTTCCCAGCACAAGCAAAGTCAATTATCACCAGTCATGCATCCCCATCACCATCAATACCGATTAACCTATTACTGTACACCTGTACACCATATTACACCTATTGCCGAGTCACTACCTTGGTCCAAACGCCGGTCACCGGGGATCAGTGAATCGCTGGTGGCAGGCCCCTGCAACTCGAGCACCGCGAAAAGAGGTGGTTTGCCCACCATGGCTGAGGAGTCAGATCCGGAGGAGATGACCCATGAAGCGCATCTCGAGGTCAGTTGGGAGATTGCATGGATGAAACTCGCCTGGCGATCTGCAATCCGATTTGAGCGGATTTGCGCTGAATAGCCGGCCAAAGGCGGTTTCGTGATTGGAGGGACACCAGAGCCCTCGCGGAAAACATTTAAACTTTGATGTGTGGCCTGTGGAGTTGACTGACATAGCAGTTCGACCATATGAGATCTACTTTTTCCGGTGCCACCTAAGATATAACAGCCACGGTTTGCATTTGTTCCGTGTTTCGCCCAAGATTTATTAGCTTTAGCGGGCGGTGCGACGAAAGTGAAATGCGTCTCTTCCAAAAGCCCTCAGGAATGTCACGTTTCACCCACGCAAAGGAGCCACAAGATATAACAAAGAAATGTGGAGGGATTTTGACCCTCCTGAACGGGTATGGGTCAGAACTAGCTTTGCAGGTGATTACCAGCTGTAGCCTATTTCATTTTATATTGAATTTTGATCAAGTTTCTCAAGTTTTGACCCAGTCCCAGCCACGATAGCAGTGATGACTGGTCTGAGGACCGTTTCAGCTGGCCATCTTCAACGGCACTCGTCACATAAAAAATTGGATAAAAACCGAAGTGGCAGCTGATTTGTTGGCCCTTAATTGGCTAGTTAGCTAGTTTGGGGGTACAGACGGATAAACCCATGAGCGAATGCATTTTATTGGTCACATTTTCATGACCAAATACCCTCGGTCCCTTGGTCATACTTGGTCCGCATTTCCATCATTTGCCTAATTTGCCCATCTCATTTGCCACCTGCGTGGTAGTCGTCGTGGTGGCGCCGCAGTACATGACATTACGTGGTAGTACGTCGTAGTACGCATTACCTCGAGTTACGGGAAAAGTGATAATATATATATATATACAACACACGCGGCACAAACCTGAAGAACACAACACAACACAACAAAAAGCAACACAACACAACACAATACGACACAAGACAGCCCAATACAAAACAACACAATACAAGACAACACAATACAGCCCAATAAAATACAATGCAACACGACACGGCACAATACAACACAACACAGCACAAGCAATACAACACAACATGCTACCGTACATCGCAGGACAGTACAGTACAAGACCAGACATTACAATACAAAGCAGGACAATAAAACGCAATGCTTTTGATGATTGAATCGCCATCGGTGCGATTACTCCTTATTCTTACCGAGCAAGGGCAATGCTTTTGCGCTGGGTGATGCATCTAAGTGTCACGATAGGTGCCGAAATCGAAAGCTCACCTTACAATGCGTCGCACGCATCCGCATACCGTGTTCGTTGGGTCGCGCGGGCCACGCTTATACGCATACCGTGTGGCGCTACCAACAATCTTCAAGGCAACGTCCGCCCCACCTCGTGCGGGCGCTATCCTGGGCTGTTCAAGGTTAATCCCCAATCATTAGGCGATCATTGGGCGGATTGCGGTTTGTAACGATTACGGATTAGAAGTTCCACTTGTGTCACTTGCAGCTCACGTGCTGGCTTACATTGCCATTTGATAGTCGCCCAATTGTTTCCAATTTAACCTGCCGACTTGCTTTTCCTTTGGTGAGTCTTGAGAAATTAAATCAATGGGAAAGCATGTAAATGTTGGCAGCCCAGCACGTCTCTAAGCAAGCCTCGAATAGCCGGGTTTCGGCATGGTCCAAGCATCTGCCAAATTTGTGATTGCTAGAGTTGGGCATCATATTTCGGTACCGTGTTCTAGGGAGTTGTATGCTTCTTGGGGTAAAAGCTCTTGAACGTTCAAAGGTTGGATATCAGCTCATAATTGACACGAGTTCTCATCATATAAAAACTGAAAATGATTCTGCTACCGGAGCTTTTAGATGCATGTAGATGTGACATGTGCTTGCATCAAACGCTTCACCTTTCAAACTCACAAGGGAAAGTCCAAGGATACCCAAGTTATCCTTTCTGCAGCTGCTCTGTTCCAAACCGCCGGGCGCCTAATCACAAGCACGGTCTTCATGTGCCATGTCCCCAGGCAATCTGGTGCTTTATCATTACAGCCGCTGAGAGGCTTACATTTTTAGACTTTTAGCAATGTACCATCAAGCCCCGGCGTGGCGGTTCGGATGGGGCAAAAAGGCGCAGTTGTGCCAAAGATGAAATATCAAGCTGTGACACTGCGGTGACTGATTTCAAACCTGTAGCATTCTGCAACTGTGTTATTGACTTTGCCAGGGTCCACGAACCACTTCGGCAGCACTACATTTCGTCCGTGAGGCTTGGACTTACCAAGTTTCATGATCTTCTTCTTCTTCTTCTTCTTCTTCTTCTTCTTCTTCTTCTTCTTCTTCTTTTGCCTGTTGTATTTTTTGCTCACGGGCTGTACATTTGCCAACAACTGCAGGCACTTGATTGAAGTTGTTGGTATTGTTGATTATTATCCCGATGATTATCCCACTAGAATCCCACATGATGAAGCACGAGCAGTCAAAGTCCAGTTGCCCTTGCAGGCGAAAGCTCTTTTCGAGAAAACCACCGCTGAAAAACAGCTTCAACTGGAGGAGGCAGGTTGTTATTCATTGGAGTCTGAGTGAATGATGATGCATGCTGCATGACTTTAAGTGTTTGAATCATGAATGTGTTTGCATACAGGCTCTGGCTCGTGCACAGCAGTCTGACGAAGAGAAGTGCAACATTGAGCAGAAGTACGAGGAATTGGCCAAGGAATTGCAGACATTACAGGCCAGTGCAGTCAGGAATCAGAAGCAGCCAGTCGTTCAAGTTCTTTAGACATCTCTAGAGATTCCGTGGCACAGGCGCAGCAAAATGAGTCAGCTCATCTGGGAGAGAAAGAGCAGCTTGAAAAGCAGCTTGAGCAGGCACATCGCAGATTTCAGGAGGAACTTGCGCATACTTTGGCATGTGACATACTGCGCCGCCAAACACTAGGAACTCAGGAACTTTCTGAGAGAAACATGATGAAGCACGAGCAGTCAAAGTCCAAATGCAAGACCCGCACATGTTGCGCGTGAAGGCGAAAGCTCTTTTCGAGAAAACCACCTCTGAAAGGCAGCTTCAACTGGAGGAGGCAGGTTGACTTTCTTGGAGATTTATCTGCTTTTTATTGCCTGGTTGTTGCTTTTTGTTTTTTTTCCTTTCTTGCATTTTATCTTTCCTGCTTTTTGTTGATTTCCTGCGTGAAGTGTTAACTTTCATAATTCGGTGTTTTGCCTGTTTCGAGAATTTAAGACATCAATATCTTGTCGAGAGCATTTGCCCGTCCAGATGATCTGATGTGGTGAGAACTTAGGGTGACCCATGAACAATTTAGATTTTATATATGATAATCTTAAGGAGCAGTAAGTCCTTCTGAGGTTTGCCCAGATTTAAGGTGATATCAAGCTGATCAACATCGGCAGAATCACCTAAATCGTTTCAGGTTTCTCTCAAGTTCGTCAAGTACATCATGCTGATGCTAAGGTTCCATAAGTTCATAATGTTTGTCAAATTTCTCATGATCATCTTGAAGATTGTGAGGTTCGTCTTAAGATTACAATTTCATTGAAATCATCCATGCAGATCTTTGATATTTCGTCAAGAAGTTTGCAAAGCTTCGTCAGGAGTTCGTCAGGAAGTTCGCCAGGAAGTTCGTTGGACGTTCCTCAAAAGTTCGTCAAGNTCGTCAAGAAGTTTGCAAAGCTTCGTCAGGAGTTCGTCAGGAAGTTCGCCAGGAAGTTCGTTGGACGTTCCTCAAAAGTTCGTCAAGGTCGTCAGAAGTCAGTCAAGTCCATGAGAAGTTCGTCAGAAGTTCGTCGAAAGTTCGTCAAGTTCGTCAGAAGTTCGTCAAGTTCGTCAGAAGTTCGTCAGAAGTTCGTCAGAAGTTCGTCAGAAGTTCGTCGAAAGTTCGTCAAGTTCGTCAGAAGTTCGTCAAGTTCGTCAGAAGTTTGTCAAATGTCACATCTTCAANGTTCGTCGAAAGTTCGTCAAGTTCGTCAGAAGTTCGTCAAGTTCGTCAGAAGTTTGTCAAATGTCACATCTTCAAAACAAAATAAGTTGTTTTCACCCTTAAAATCCAAAAAAATAAGTTGTTTTTGCCTTATTTTGCAACAAAAAAAGTTGTTTTCACCACATGTTTCAGCACAACCAACGAACCCGACAAACCTCCGACGAACTTGANACAAAAAAAGTTGTTTTCACCACATGTTTCAGCACAACCAACGAACCCGACAAACCTCCGACGAACTTGACGAACTTCTGACGAACTTCTGACGAACTTGACGAACTTCTGACGAACTCGACGAACTTGACGAACTTTCGACGAACTTCTGACGAACTTCTGACGAACTTGACGAACTTGACGAACTTCTGAGGAACTTGACGAACTTTCGACGAACTTCTGACGAACTTTTGACGAACTTGACGAACTTTCGACGAACTTCTGACGAACTTGACGAACTTCTGAGGAACTTATGACGAACTTGACGAACTTCTGAGGAACTTGACGAACTTTCGACGAACTTCTGACGAACTTGACGAACTCCTCATGTACTTCTGACGAACTTNATGACGAACTTGACGAACTTCTGAGGAACTTGACGAACTTTCGACGAACTTCTGACGAACTTGACGAACTCCTCATGTACTTCTGACGAACTTGCCAAGAACCACAGTTAAACAATGTTGAAAACTTTGTGGCCAGGTATGGCCAGCTTGTTTTTTAGTTTCACAGTCCTTATAAGTATTGGATTTTTCAACGTGTTTTTGCTGCCAGCCTCTCTGGGATGCCAGCGTGGGATGATGAACTGCAAAACAACAAATTTTGATAGTGGATAAAAGACANATTGGATTTTTCAACGTGTTTTTGCTGCCAGCCTCTCTGGGATGCCAGCGTGGGATGATGAACTGCAAAACAACAAATTTTGATAGTGGATAAAAGACAACAGCTGTGTGATCGAAATCTTAAAAGTTGTTGTCTCCCCCCAATAGCCACCAACAACAACATCTTAGTTTCAAACCTTGTATTTAAAAATCAAGATCAAGCACATACACACATGCACAACTTGCTACATCAAACAAGTTGTTGACACGCACCACTGAAAGGCCCCAACAACTTCCTAAATTTCAACCTGAAAAACGAGGTGAAAACAAGATATTTCATCCTTATGAACGGGAATTACGAAAGTTAATATCGTGAAGTTGATTTTCTTAGCCTTTTTGAGACTTCCCCTGCTTTTGACATATATGTTCTGCTTTAGATTGACTTTCTTAGCTTTTCACGTTTGCAACCAAACTTCCACATTGAAACAAAAACAGTAACAATATTATTGCCAATAGCATGTACTGATTCCAGTCAAAAAACACCCACCTGCCAGCATACATACAGTTGTTTACACCCAGACGTGGTGGCCAACCACAGCACCGTGAGGAGCCAAAACACCCGAAGATCTTACGGGGCAATTTGTCGGCATTGCAATGGGGTTCGGGTTCGGCTATCATTTTGTCAGTTCACCTTCATCAGCCAAGCCCGCTGCTGGATCTGATGGGTTCGGTCAACAATTGGTGCAGTCTTGGTGTTCATCCACACGCATATCATAGGTGTCCGAGTGCCCTGCTGGGTGACACCTTGGTACACGTTTCGTATGTTTTGCCAAGGTGACCTCAGCAAGGTGGGCTTCCTTGGTGCTGGCTCTTTTGGAGCGGTCGAGCTCTATGAGCACAAAGCCACGGGAGACACTTTTGCCCTGAAATGCATCAGTAAGGGCCTCCTTGTTCAGACAGGCCATACGCACAACGTGATCTTGGAGAAAGAGCTTATGCTGAAGGTTTGCAGCCCCTTTATTGTCCGGCTCTACGAAACGTACAGCGATGAGCACTTTCTGTACTTCTTGCTGGAGCCCGCATTGGGAGGGTGCCTCAGCGAGGTCTACCCGCGGCAGGGGCTGTACGGAAATGAACGGTGCGTACTGTACCACTGTGCAGGTGTCTTGTGCGCCCTCCAGCATTTGCACCAACAGCGAATCATTTATCGGGATCTGAAGCCGGAGAACGTGCTGTTGAAAGAAAAGGGCCATGTGAAGGTGCAAAAGCATTTGAATGACACAAGTGGGATACCAGAATGTGATTAACATGAAATGCTCAAAAGTATCAGTGTAAGAGTTTCAGCCATTATTTTGTTCCATGGTGTTCCATGGCTGTGTGCTCCGAAGGTGACTGACATGGGTCTCGCTAAGCAGCTGGCCCAGTCCCACACCTTCACCATGAGCGGCACCCCAGATTTCATGGCACCGGAGGTGATCAGCATGTCAGGGCACAACGAAGCTGCAGACTGGTGGACCTTTGGCGTCTTCATCTATGAGCTGATGTGTGGAAAGCCTCCGTTCCAGCATCCCTGCCCCATAGAGACCATGAAGAAGGCGAGGCAAAATCCATTTCGAAACGGCAGGATGGACAAGGGATACGCCAAGTCAGGTCATACTGAAACCCAGGGGGACACTCTGGCAAAGGAAGTCTTCAGCAAACAGTGTCGGGATTATTCATGGAAATGTGCAGAAATATGCATGCATATGCATGCATGTCTATCAATGATTTCAACTGGCTGACTCAGGAAGGGAAGTTGTTTTCCAGTTTACCCTGGTTCCCTCCAAGAAGCGACTGTCGTTTTGGGGTGGCTGTGAGAGATATCGGGTAAAGATTGTGACAATTTCTAGTTTTGCCTAATTTAACCGCTAGTGCAGATTCACACTAACAGATCTAGTGATCATGCAGATGGAGGTGACAAATTGACAATGCCTTGCACTGTTGCAGTGGCGCGCCTCCGCACATAGGTGGTATACAGCGGCATCCATGCCGCAGACTTTCCTCAAGTGGCATCTCCTTGGGTTGCTTGGCATGCTGAAGGTGTTGACGCTTGACATTTCGGCAACTGAGTGTTTCGATGCAAGACATTTCAAGTCTGCCGCTTCCGAGGTAAATTTGGTCAAGTCGCTCTGTGCCAAAGAGCCATCAGAGCGACCAAACCCATGGTTCGAAGGCTTCAACTGGGAGCCCCGGCAAATGATTCATGTGGTTTTGGTACAGTTTGACATGGATCAGTTGAAATTATTTGGTTTTTGGTGCAGCATTTTCTTACGCGAAGTGCACTGCTAAGGAGGAGCATGCAAAGTCTTGGCTCCAGGCACCCTTTGTGCCAAAGGTGGGCTTCTGAAGTCCCCAGGTATGGAAAGAAGCCCCCAACGAATCACATGCTGCACATGCTGTATCGGTCTGGCAAGTTTTACTGCTTTGCACCTGCTTGCAGTCTTCCAGGTCGAGAACCAGAAGGACTTGACCAACTTCACGGCCCTTTGGAAACATGGGGGTGGGAGAGGGCGGGGTTTCCGTGTAATTTTTGTTGAAGTGTTCATTCAGTCTTCGTTTGAGGCCCGTCCCGACTTGCCAGCAGTCATCGCATATGTCGATGACGGCAGCAGCTGGGACAAAGACTTTGCAACCGCCTAAAACGGCCACATGAGCGCTGCGGTGAAGGGGCAGGGCTACCATCACTAGACACATTACATCAGTGGCATGAGATTGTCGTATTGTTGCCTGGTGGCCCTTATCAAAATGACAACAGTGTGAATACATCAACTAAGATGCCGTTTTTCCAATCTCGGCACATGGAGATGAACTCCACGTTGATGTTGGCACGTGCACCAATCCACTTTCGCATGTTGACCCCGTCTAGAATCAACATGATCTTCCTTGTGTTTGAAGGTTCAGTGTCAAAAGTCGAAACAACATGGCCGCATACTGAAGCATGTCAAAGGTGTCAAAGGCGTCAAAGGTGTCAAAGGTGTATTGCAGCGGCTAGGGCAAACCATTTTGTGACGAAGGGGTTGCCTCTCACAAGTCGAGGGAAATGCCACGAGCCCTGGCTGTTGATCTCGGCTCCAAGCCTGCCATTCTGAAGGGCCAGACAAAAAGAAAGATGTGTATCAATGTGTGCCTGGTTGGCAGCACATGCGTTCTCATCAATTCTCACGGTATATGATTTCTGCACTTGCACTTACAATCTCGAAGGTTTCAGCGATAGTCGATATAGTCACTGCGAATATTGACCAGATTCAAAATGATTGTTTGGCATTTCCTGTGTAGTTTTTGCTTTGTAGCCATGGGATCCTCACTGTGCTGCATGGGAGAGGAGGAGACGCTTCTGCCGGTGTTTAATGTAATCCATAGTGGTGCGCTTGCGGTGTTCATGTAAAACTCCACAATAATGATGGGTTTAAGACTCAACCCTGCTTGATGCCAGCAGCCTCACCAATCTTACGATTGCCCCAGACTTGAGAAATGGATTTACGCTTAAAGAGTTCCTGCTAGAAGCGGCATCATCCCTGACCTTTCTGAACAGGCAGACAAGGAAGAGGCCAGGAAGAGGGGACCAGGAAAAGGGCTGATCTTGAGGCCGGCGCGCATCCCAATTACATACACTCAACTATTTGAAAACTTAATCCTGAATCACGGGGAAGCAATGGATGGCCACGGTGTATAATAAATCGGAAGTAATCAACCCCACCACGGGTTATCATTCACACCTGTCAATGATGGGTTGGCAATGGGTTGCTGGGGAACCGCCGAGCCTCCAACCAGCACACCGGGAAACCGATCCAGCTGAGCCAGAGAGAACACGCCTCAAACGATCAGGTGTTGGCGTGCGACAAGTGTGACGGAGAGCATCGCACTGAAAGGTGCCGGCAGCCGCGGGGGCTTGCTCGTGGCAAGCACAATGTCTTGTGGAGTGGTACTGGTTGGTGGTTCCATGTGGTTCCAAATGCTGCTTGTTGACTTCATTTGTCGATGGTTTTCCTTCATTTTCATGGTTTTTGACATGACCAACAAAGCCGATAACACGCACAAATCCTGACCAAAAAGCCGATAACACGCACAAATTGTGACCAAAAAGCCGATAACTAGTAAGCCATACAAATTTAAACTGTACATTGCAATATATTACAAGATCATGTTTTAGTATATTACTGCATTGCATGTAAAAATGTAAGTTGATAGGCTGAAGGGTTGGGAAGCTGGGGAATCCTGTGGTCATTGATGGTGTCAAGTCATCCAACTTACATGTTGTTTAAACATGTTTTAATATAATATGTTTTGATATAACATGATATAGCATGATATAGCATGATGATGCCACGGAAGAATGATAGCAAACACGATGTTGAATATTGTTGAATCAGTGTCAAACGGTATGATTTTGGAGGATACACATGTAGACTAGGTGAAGTGGCATTGAGTGATCATCGCAGATCCCACTGCATGATACTACTTAAAAACAAGTATATATTTTTGATGATGTTTGACATGCGTGGGCAAAACAAGCACGTATTTGCTGTGTGATGACGTTTGATGCACATGTACACTGACACTAATGAAGAGGTAATCATTTTAAATCACCACAAACGATATTTTATGACCGTGATAGTTTTTATGATAGTGCATGTTACACATACTAATGATACTAATTACTAATGACATTTAATGACAAAGAATGATCATCACAGGTCACGCTACAACACAATAAACAGCATTATTTGACACTCTTGAATGTCAAATGGCATTAGATTTGGTGATATTCGGTGATTTTTGATGATGTCTGTTCATATCTCACAGACGCACACACACACACACACGCACTTACCACTAGTCTTGCTGAATGATAATGACAAAGCAAACTACAAGACAGTACAAAATAGTACAAAGTTCTTTTGATGATCATTTGACATTATATTTGATGCTTTTTTTTGCGTTTTTTTAAATCATAATTAATGCACACTTGCTACTACTCTTGTTGAATGATAATCACATTACCCGTTACGCATTTTACACACATTACCCGTTTCGTTTTCCTGGGCAGTCTGCCCCTGTGTGGCGTTCTGGCCCTCGAAGGTGTAGATCATTTTTTGTGTTTTTCGTGTTCAGCAACTATTTACGGTATTTTTGATTTTGCGTTATTGTAGTCTGATGGCATGTCCTTTGGTGTTTAATTGGGAAATCCTTTGGTTTGAGGTACCCGGTCAAGATCAAGCTGCATTTTTGGTTTGTAGGAGTCATCACGGCTCATTCCTCATGGCTGATGGCATGTAAGATTTCTTCATATTTATGTCATGTTGTGATATATTTTGATGTTCATTTTTTATCTCACATAGCTGTTTTTGTTTTGCGAGTTGTTTGACTTTACATTATTGTATGCTGATGGTAGGCCAAGTGCAGTTTGATTGATAAATCCCCAGCGTTGAAGCACCATCAATGACCAACTTACATTTTTACTGTAGGAATCAGGATGACTCACTGCTCATGGCAAACCAATTAGTTAGGCAATTGCAAAGACAGCGAGTAGAGAGCACGGGTCAAAAAAGAAATGCTGCTCTTTTCAAGGATTTTTTGACATTGCCGATCTCCGGTGATATTTTGTTTGATTTTGGCCAACACCAATTATATGGAAGATTGCGAGGTCAAGCAATGTGACTTGATTGGATTGGTCGATCTTCCTGAGCTGTGAGCAGTGTTGACTTACATTTCAGATCCTTCCCTGATTCGTTTCTTTTAATATTTTTGTTTTTTTTGCCAAGATTGATTTTAATGTCAGGTTGCGAAGTAAAGCATTAGACTTGCTTGGATTTCTCAATGTTCCTGAGCCTGAGAAGCTGCAACCCAATGCCGACTCGACAAGCCGTTATGGTGATGGCTCCACTGCGATGCCAATCACCTGTATCCGCTAGGGTCAGTTCCATGGCTGCCACCAGGCGGTGGACTCGGTGGACAGTATTCCAGCTTGGGAACAAATATGTTTCACGACAGTGAAGGGTTTCTCAGTTTCTTCACAACGCCCACCAGCATCTGTTGTTTTGGTGGTGTTCAGCCACCCGTTGTTCCGATGGGGTCTCCATGATTTGGCGGTGGTATCTCCACCTGTCGGAGTCGCGCTGTTGCAGAAATGTGCAAGACATGTCTATTTGCTGTTCGATGCTGAACCTCAGGCCCTGTCCAACTACCTGCCCAGCGCCGCTTATGCCGCTGATGCCTCACCCTTGGGAGCTGTGCAAATGCCGCAAGGCCATTCATGGATGTACGGAGCCGTGGGGTAGAGCGACCCCACATCATGGGCTTTTCCTCCCAAAATCATAAACTTTAGACGAAAAGCCCATGGTTTGGGACGTTGTCTTTGAGAGATTGCATTTTGAATGGGTGAATCATGATTGAAAGTTTATGCAAACTTCCGGTACTGCATCAATGCGGTTTTCCATACTTTGTGATTTGCTGTGCATCCCATGATTGTTTTGAGTCGACACAGGTATTGCTTTGACCATAGCTGTCCTGCACCCACTCGATTTTTCGCACATTGGGCAAAACGAGTTCAAGCAATAACAATGATAATACTACCGTCTGATTAACGAGCATGGGCCAGTGCAAGCCATGGTTTGATGATTCTTTGTCCCCAGATTTCCGTTGCTGGCTCTGATTGATCTCACCCGCTGGGCCCCAGGCGCCGCAGCACCAAAGGTGTGGCACCCTGCACCTGGTGGAGTCAGCCAGCAATTTCCAGCGGTTTCCGGATTTGCTCTACCTGTGCATGGCCTGGGCTGTCAACCACCTTGAGCTGTCACATCCGGTGAATGGTTTGATGTCAGGTATTGAATATGAGTTGGCATAGTTCTTGAATGCTGATTGTTCTTCACGAATTTTTGCTTTGAAGTTTCTTTGTATCTTTATGAGTGATTTGTTCTTATCAACGTTCAACCATTTTGCATCCGTCTTTTCAGATATAATTCATGTCGTTTGTAATCAATGGTCTGTTTAGCTTTGTTGAGTTTGGTTCTATGTTTGTCTGAAATGGGTTTGGTCTTATCATATCTGTCTTGCTTTTCACCAATTTTTATGAAATTGGTATCACCGTCATTCTTTTTAACAGTTTCTGCACGATTGGAAGATACAAGATAAACTATCACAAATTTCTTCGAAGTTTCAACCATATACTAATAATCTATATATTATTATATGATTTTCTCTTTAAGTAGTTTTTTGGGAAAGGTTATATAAAGGTTGGGGGTTGTTGAAATTCCTCACAAAATACATTTTGATAAAGTTTAACAAGAAGGTTTTATTAACAAGTCTGCGGGTTTTTACTTTTTTTGGTATTTCTATGTTTTGACAGGTTGGTTTTGTTTGCTATGTTCCACAGTCTGGACAGGTGACAGGGGTTTTGAGTTTGGTTTTGGTAATACTTTTTGAAGTAATCTGGGTCTAAGGGTTTAGTGTCATAAGTTCCATTGGGGTTCCATCTGCTGGTCTTTTCGGGCTCTTCTTCTGATGAGGTTTGAATGTCATCTTGGACAAGCTGGCTCATCGTGTCAAATGTGTTGGTATCAATTTTCATCTTACACCCATCAATTGCCATTTACGGCATATCTATATCTTATATATTATAGTAGGTTTTTCTTTAAGTGATTTATGGTTTGTTGCTGAAAAGTGATTTTAACAAGTGTCCTGAAATGGCGTCGCAGGGGGGGGGTCAAAAACTATCACTTAGGACACTTGCTAAAAACAACATTTTTGATTAAGACACCATTTGCCCTAACCATATCTTTGACGTGGAATGTCAAATGGTTTGACATGGATTGTCAATCCTTTCAATCAATGATTTAAATTTAATGTTTTGAAATTTGACAAAGAATTGCTCATATTTTGACATGAATTGTCAAATCTTTTGACATGTCTTGTCAAAAAAGATCTCACTTATTAGTGTCAGAAGGTCTCAAAGATTTGAACGTCAACATTTATGTTCAGTAAGGGTTTCATAGTTTCTTACGTCAGTTCCGGTGAGGGTTTCATAGATTTCAATGTCAAAATTTATGTTTAGTGAGGGTTGCGTTGATTTTGAAGTTGTATAAATAGTCCCTTCTACGGACCCTGACTTGTGCCATCCCACCAAAATATCACAAGGGTTGTGGTGGCTCATCACGATGGTTGTGTATGTGTTTTGGCTGAATTTCAGCAAACCTCCCAAAATTGACATACACAATGAGCGTGTAAACCTTACACGGTGTCCGTGTAAACCTTACACGATGGTCGCGTGCGCCTAAAATGAGGTTTATGACCATTTCACAGAGGTTAAACAAACATTGGGAACCAACGCCTCTGGCAGGAAAAATATCCACACAAGAAGGGAAAAATATCCCCATAAGAGGGGAAATATCCCCATAAGAGGGGAAAAAGGAACAATTTCCCCAATGTCGGGGAACAAAGGTAAAACTTCCCCAAGGTAAGGGAAATCCGGCCAAAAATGAATGCAAATGTCACTGAAATTGTTTTTTCCAAAACTTATACAATTCAAAATAGAGCTAATTGTAAAAGGGAAAGGTTTTTGTTTCCGATTTTACACCAAACTGTGATTTTGACGCTGATTTTGCGACAAACTTGTCTCAAATAGAAGTTTGGATAACCAAAAAATATTTAATGAAAAACATCAGAGTTAATGTTTATGATTACATTAACTATCATGCAACTATTCGTTATTAACGTTTTAAACTTATGAATTAAAATTATGAGTAAGATTAAACATACACTATGATGAAAACCATGATGAGAAACAGATGAGATTAGATAAACTTTTGTGATGAATTATGAACCAGACTAAGATGAAACTTTATGTGATGCAAACTTTAAACAACACATTTAAACCACATATAAAGAGAAACAAACAGTTATATATATAATGGTTTGTAAGCAAGTTTTACTGCAACCAAATGCAACTATTACACCCAAAGAACTAAACAAATATGGTGATTTCTTCAAGTGTAGTCGTTGTCATTATGAAAAAATCATTGATGAATATAGTCTCAGAAAATCAGGACAAAAACTAAAAGAGTGTAAGGAATGTAGAAGTAAAGCATTTGAATACAGATTAAGAAAGAAAAATGTAGAAGAATCAAATTCTGAACACAATGTGGAAACTAGTAATGGAAATGAAACACAAAATATCGACATTGAAAATGCACACATTATTCAAGATTAAATTCAAAGTAGTGAGGATGAAAATGAAGCCCAAAATAAAAATACAATATTCAGAGTAAGCCACGATTTTTTTTGACAATATGAATTACTTAACAGACTTTTATGTCGGTTGCAGTGAATAAATACAATTTTTTCATCATACCATTAGATATGATATGATTAAAAATTAAATTGTATTTCTGTCCGTAGCCTGTTTTTAAAAAAGTTGTAAACGAACAAGGTAACCATGTTTTAAATCAAAAACCACGCTAAACACATTTTCAACATTTTCGTTTTAAGAAATCTGAAGTTTAGATTAAAAAATAAAACATGAATATGGTTTAATGAAAGATAGGGGATAAAAATGAAGTAGGTTAATATGTAACTTTGTTGTATGATGATGATGAGTAAAATGAATGAGATGAAATGACATGATGATTTGAACATATAACCCTGACTTCCCTGGAATCCTCCTTTTATATATTTTTTGGGGTGCGGTGGGGTGGGATGGGGTGGGTTGGTGTGGGGTGGTGTGGGGTGGGTGTGGGTGTGGTGTGGGGGTGTCTTGTGGCGTGTGGTGTGGTGTGGTGTCTTGTGGCATGTGGTGTGGTGGGGTGTCTTGTGGCGTGTGGTGTAGTGGGGTGTCTTGTGGCGTGTGGTGTTGTGGTGTCTTGTGGCGTGTGGTGTTGTGATGTCTTGTGGTGGTGGTGGTGGTGGTGGTGGTGGTGGTGGTGGTGGTTGTGGTGGTGGTGTTGTGCGCGGTGTGGTGTTGTGCGCGGTGTGGTGTTGTGCGCGGTGTGGTGTTGTGTGCGGTATGGTGTGGTGTGGTTGTGTGGTGGTGTGTGTTGGTGTGGTGTGTGGTGTGTGGTGGTGTGGTGGTGTGGTGGGTGCATGGTGCGTGGTGTTGTGGTCTGTGTGTGGTGTTGTGGTGTTGTGGTGTGTGGTGTTGTTGGTGTGTGGTGTTGTTGGTGTGTGGTGGTGTGTGGTGGTGTGTGGTGGTGTGTGGTAGTGTGTGGTGGGGTGTGGTGGTGACCTGGTAGTGTGTGGTGGGGTGTGGTGGGGCGTGGTGGGGTGTGTTGGGGTGTGGTGGGGTGTGGTGGTGTGTGGTGGTGTGTGGTGGTGTATGGTGGTGTGTCCCCGTGTGGCCAAAAAATCAAACAACATAGATGCACATACTTTCTACTGGCAACTCTAGATAAACACACACCATTTGTGATTGCTTGTTTTGGGTCACCCATGGTCGCTGTAAGTCACCAAGGTGTTTCCGAACGATTTTGGTCGCCAGCTTCTATTTTTAACAGTACACGGGGCAATTTCTGTCTTCCATGGGATCCGTCCTTTTGTTGGCCAACAAAAATCAATCAACATCACTTTCCATCATCAGCTTTTAAACAAACTCTGCTGTTTGCCATTTCTTGTTTTGGATCATCCATTGTCACTCAAAGTCACCGTAATGTTTTTGAACAATGTCTGCTGCCAGTGCATTTGGCGCTTCGTTTTTTGAATGTTTTGTCAATTTTCTCCCAACCCAAAAGCGGCGCAGCTTCCATATTAAATAAGCAGTGTTTCAGGTGATGTGGAGGACCTGCAGTATGCATGGTTTTGGTTGATATTGACCGGTATGTTTTTTATTATTGTCCTTGTTTAGTTGTTATTATTGTCCTTGTTTTTGATATTGTCCTTCTATTATTGTCCTTGTTTATCGACTCATCGGTTTGTTTGTCTTTGCAGTTTGTTTTTGACTGCATGCATGCCTTTGCGCCTTCATACAGACAAAATCCAAATTCTACAGATGCGTAATCATCTGCTAATTGCAGGCGGGGGAGAATTTATTTTAGGATTATTTTTTTTGATTCCTGCTTCTCTGCTTCCTGGATTTCTTCTGGATTCCTGCTTCTCTTGCTTCTCTGCTTCTGTGCTTCTCTGCTTTTCCGCTTTTCTGCTTTTCTGCTTTTCTGCTTCTCTTGCTTTGTCTGCTTCTCTGCTTCTCCGCTTTTCCGCTTTTCTGCTTTTCTGCTTCTCTGCTTCTCTGCTTCTCCGCTTTTCTGCTTTTCTGCTTTTTTGCTTTTCTGTTTTTTTCTGCTTCTATGCTTCTCCGCTTTTCTGCTTCTCCGCTTTTCTGTTTTTTTGCTTTTATGTTTTTTGTTTTTCAGCGTTTTTAGTTTTCTGTGTTTTTTCAATTTCTGCATGTTTGCTTCCTTGCTGGACTGCTACCTATCTATCTATCAATCATTCATCTATCTTCATATGCATCTATATATATATATATTTATACCTTTGTATCTTCATATCTATCAGTATCTATCTATTTATCTAGCTATCTATCTATCTATCTATCTATTTATCTATCTATTTGTATCCACCTATCCAACTATTTGTCCATATCTATCTATTTATCTGTAACCTATCTATCTATCTATCTATCTATCTATCTATCTATCTATGTATCTATCCATCTATGTATCTACGTACCTACCTATCTATGTATCTATGCATCTAGATCTCTATCTATCTATCTATCTATCTTTCTTTCTTTCTTACCTATCTACCTATCTATCTGTGTATCTCCACCCATTACAAGCAACAATGATAACAATGATGCCACTAGCAGGATGACGATATGTTGTGCCCCCCGCTTCTATTTTCAAAGAGGCAAGGATTCAGCCAGACATGCACAAATTCATTCCTTCATGCACCGCCACCCAGCCCCACTCCAGCCTTCAACGCAACATCATTAACAACGACAACCACAACAACCAGACAACTAACAAACCATGAACGAAACATCAAACAAAGGAAACAACAATAATACAAATAGAACATAGAGCAAATTCACCACCACTATGACCATTTTCCTTATTGCGATCACCATTATCATCGGCATCATCATCATCATCATCATCATCATCATCATCATCATCACCGCGATTTTCATAAGTCATCTGATTTTACATGGAGATCTGAAGGTCAAATAAGTTACAAAGACACCTTCATGTTGCCCTCATGGTGGGGGCTGCGCCCCCACCACCCCCGCGCTTATATTTTCCTACATGCATGTGCACTCTATGTTTTATTCAGTTTATAAGATAAATGTTTACCACACATTAATGTTAAAGTACATTCCCATAGATATTCAGTTTTCTGCAGAAGCCGATGTATTTAAGTAAAATGGCCAAACATACAAAATGGATATGCCAACGTGCAACAACTAATTAGCATATTGCGACTTGGAATTAGTATCTATCTAGATATCTATGTTTGCAATGCCGCCGTGCTTGCTATCACAACCCTATGATGGTTACCCCAACCCTGCAATGGTCCAAAATACAAGATTGAAATGCCAACATGCAACAAAATGTAGCAAAAACCATGCATTTTGAACGTTGCAAGTAGAAAATGTTGCAAATGCGATCTAAAATGGCAAGTGGAAGTGCCAAAATGCAGCGAAAACCTGCAAAAAACATGCAAAATGAGAGCCTGAAGCAGCAACATGTAGCAAATACCATGCAAAATAACAGGTTTTATTGCCACAGCATGCCAAATTGCTACAGCATACAGTGCCAATGGTACCAGGAACAAAATCAAAAAATAATCCTAAACCTTGCGCAAAAAAAAAACTTAAAACTTTTAGGAACCCATTGTAGGCCAGCTTGGCGGGTAAACCGCAACAACACCCGGCCCTGCAGAGCCTCAGGAAGGAAACACCCTGACGGATCACTTTCCGGCAGATGGCATCGATGAAGTGGCCTTTATCTTCGAGTTTTTGCCTGTGTGGCAAATGTACCTTGCACCAGCGGGAGGCATTGCTGGTGGATGTAACAGATCGAACTGCACATGTTTGTGTATGGTTTCTTTGTGACCGTAAATCTTGCACACATATATGTGCGTTTTCGTTGAATACGCATGTATAGTTTTTAGTTACATGCGCCCAAGGGGCTTGGGATGAAGGGACACCCCAGCTTCTCTTTTTTGGTTGGGCAGGATGCATGTTTGGTAGGGCTCAGTTTCTTTGAGGGTACCATTTCAGTAGGAAACCATTTCATGTGTTTGGGACATTACCCAATGAAAAAGCAGTGGTGTGACAGCAATAAACCAGTTTTGGATGAATTCTGGGTTGATGTTGGCCTGGAAATGGCGACGACTTATGGTGCAGCTCAGTGGGCTGTGCATTTCTTTCCGTACATAGACACCATTGGGTGTGGCTCCGAGGGGCATCGGCCATGAACCACAAACATGCTTTGGAGTGACCCCCAACAAGATAGAAAAGGTTATATCCGCAGATATGCCCCGAACCCCAAACCATGGTTTTGCCTCAAACTCACTTTTTTTGTGATTTGGGTCTGTCTCAAAATAGGGTACAATCGGACAGAGGCCCAAAGCGGCCAAGATGATTGAAAAAGTGCGGAAGAGCGGTCGATGCTCTGTTCTGACAACTTGAGAGAGGATTTCAGTGCAAAGATTGAACGCCTTGGCCATGAAGCACACAGAAAAATGGATCAAGATTCTGCACTTTTGTGTATCAAGCAACAGCTTGGGCTAGGCTGGCAACAGGTGTGCACCCGACTTGCACCAAGTATAGCAAGCGGTCACACTTCAGGATTTGCAAGATCGTTTTCACTCTGCCATGTATGTTGATCAAATTTGGTGTTGCGAAACTGATCTAGCGTATAACTCTGACTCAAGTTTCCCCCGTGCATCCCCGTGCAATGACTTGGTCCGGGGCTCAGAAGCGAACTCAGTGACGTCTTTTGATTGCAGACCGGCATCTTTCTGTATGAGTTCTTCATTTTGCGCAAGTGTTCTGCAAGTGAATTGATTACATATATAATCACATACATACAGATATTATCATTTAATTTTTAGTCTTGGTCACTGATGCCCCCTGCCCAACTCTATTCGCTTCTGACAGTGCCCGGAAGATGCATGCCATTGAATTTCTCTTCCCACTGTCGGGCTTACAATGCAAAGCGTCTCATGTTTCTCAGGCGTGACGGCCCATGCATTTGGTGGCCCCGGTTGCTAAGCTCAACCTGAGAGAGTGCAAGCTGGCCAGGGCGCATGAGCATTCAATTCCAAGGATTGAACGTGTCATCGAGACTTTGGAGCGCCAGGTCATTTCTGTGCAGTGCAAAAGCCACCCCTCTCCACTGCAGTGCTTGACAATTGAAAGCCGCCATTGTTGATTACAGCCTTCAGGTGGCTTTTTTGAAAGCAGCCGACGACCGACGATGTGAACAGCTGCGTCAGGCATCATGCTTCAACGGGCTGCCGTGTTTGGTTCAATTTGCATGTCTTGTTCCAGCGGCAGGCAGGTTCAGAGGGAGAACAGCTATCTCAAGGACAGCCAAGTAGGTGTAGCAGCTAGCTGGGAAGGTGACTTGGATCGAGCGGCCTTTTTTGACACTGCTCTGCTTGGCGGCGGTTGAAGGAAGAACTGTTCAAAGCGACGGCTGCTGGTGAACAACACCGGCAAGAGATTGAGAGCCTGAAAAGGCAATCTGATTTGGAGGTGCGGAAGTCTAGAATGGATCACTTGATGAGTCAAAAAGCAATGCAGAAGTGAGTTGCAGTCATTTGTTAAGAAAGTTCTTGCTGCCATGCTGGTTCCATGCATTGCAGAGCCTGCAGAGCCGGGCAGGCAGTCCCGGAAGTGGAGGAAGCCCCACAACGTCGAGCAGACAGGCCAGGGACAGAGATTGATAACATTTGATAACGGACGCAATTTGTCAGCTTCACTGAAATCCTATGACGGTATTGAAGGTGAAACCCATGATGCATAACAACGGAGCCTAGAGAGCCCCTTCAAACCACGCCCATATTCAAAAGGGCCTTTGGTTCATTTTGAGCAGGAATGCTTTCGCATTTCAGGTCACAGCCGGCAATGTGACATGCCAATGCAGTGCTGTTGATGCTTCCTGAGACGCATAGACACACTTTTACGTTGCTGGAGGCTTTCAATCGGGTCAACTGGCGAGACACGTTCTCCGCTTCCCGGAGTGGAGTTTGAATCGCAGGTTCGGCATCGAACGATGCACGAACAAGCTGTTCATGTGAGTATAGTCCTGGCATAGCAGTGCTAATAATTCTACTAGCAGCTAGTAGATGCATGTTCCTAACATGATATCTTTTGCGGCTTTCGTTTGTGCTGCAGTCCGTCAGGTTTTACATATCCGGTTTGGTCTTGCGATGTTTGAAATTGCACTGGGCAATCTCGTTGATGACTAAAAATTCCGTCAGGACTCTGGCGCAGAATGTGCAGACAACAACACCTGCACGTATCTTGATGGCAGTGAGGTCCAATGTCACGGTCTTCGCCTGAACATGCATATACTCCAGAAGAAGCCGCTGGCAGAGAGCTGATTCATGCCATTTCATGCTTAATGAATCGAACGGGAGGTGGTTGATCTTTTTCAATAACTAATGGGAGGTGGTTGCATCAAACGCTTGTCCGAAGGTCCGAAGGTTGGTCAAAAGATTGGGGCAAATGTTCGACCAAATGGTCACATAAGACAAGTCCTGCAGCTCTAGGGTGTGAACGCCTGAACTGCGACAGGTTCGCCACTTCCAGCATGGACGCCTCAGAGCCCCTGAAGGCCCCGGACAAATTCGGAGTTCCCCGCCGCTGGTGTGCAGGACCAATTTGCAGAGGACCCTGCCAATTTGAGATGGTTCCTTTTACAGAGGAATACCTTTTGTCATGGTTGTTCCTTGCTCCTGGTGTCACAACTTGCGAAAGTTGGATCCCTGATTTGACTATGTTTGACCTCAAGGTTTGACCTCACTGTGGCAGTTTTTGCCGCAATGTTCATGGTCGCTGGCCACTCCGCCAGGCAAGTGGTAAGAAACTCAGCCCTGCGGAGGAGCGGATTTGGGGAAAAAGTCAGCATGCCTTGGTCGCGGAGTAGCTCTTGCGCACATCCTTTTGCGGTGCAATTCCGAATTCTTGATGTTACGAGAACTTTCTCACCTGTCCTTGAGATTCAGCCGGCCTCCAGGAGAGGCTTCGCCATTTCGAAGTTTCTTGGCAGATCTCACTGGACCCAGCCGTCAGAAGGATAATGCATAATCAGTGCGATCAGTTCCAGACGGGTAGTACCTATCTGCTTGCAGCGATTATGACCCCAAGTCGTTGCGAAAGTGATTAGTACCATGCTGAAGTGCCTTGGATTATGCATGTTCCTTCCAGGCCTGTCTCGGTGTTAGGGAGCGGTAGTTGATGATAGGGGTAAATCCATGTTTCCACGGATGTTGTCCAGGACCGCAATGGTTTATGCATGTTTGTTTGCATGCAACTCTGAAATCCACTCGCATGTTTTTCGGATTATTGATATTTGCCTTTCTCTCTTGTGTTTCTGCTGTTCTTGTTTATTTTGTTGTATGTTTGGTCTTGTTTGTCTTGCCTATCTTGTCTATCTAGCTCTTTTTGTGTGCATCACCTGCAAATCTTATCTACATCGTTGTTCTTTTGTCGCATCTATCTTGTGACATCCTCTTTTGGTCTTGCTCACCTTTATATTTTATCCACCTGATCGTTCGTTTTTGTCTTTCCTGTCTTTTTACTTGTTGTGGTCGTTGTTGTTGTTGTTGTTGTTGTTGTTGTTGTTGTTGCTGTTTGTTTCTCTTGTTTCTTCCTTATCTGGCTATTTGTTTATCCGCCTGTCTGTCTGTCTACCTGCCTGCCTGTCTGGGCGTCTTCCATCTGTTGATCTGCATCCATCTGTCTGCTGATGCATCTGTCTCCTGGCATTGCTGCTGAATGGTTTACAATTTTACTGGTTTACGGCGTGCTGCACCCACACACGGATGACATTTTGGAGTAAACCTAAGCAGTGTCTTAAAGTTACGCCAGTGCAATACAACTGCATGTGAACTCATTGTGAACCTACAATTTGCTTAAGCAGTGGGTGCCCTGGCGCAATGTCTAAAGGGGGCCAGCTGGCTGATCTATCGGCCTGCCTTAGGCAGGCATCGACGATGGCGCAGCGTTCTTGGGATGCTCGCACCGGCTCCTTGGCAAAACAATCAGAGATGTTCTTGAAGAATTGGTCAGGTTTTGAACTGTTTAAACAAGTACCCCGCGCAACGAGATGCAACAGGTCGATTTGATGAGTTGCAGGCCAAAACACGCAGCGCCTGGAAGCTTTATACTCCTTCCGCACGAGGCTGATAGGCCTGGGCCACTAGTGAGGCTGCTGGTCCAACTGTGAACAGCTTCAAATTTTGACAGGTGGCTCCTGAACAAGTCCAACACGGACAAGGAGGATACCACTATAGGTGAGCCACTCATTGGTGCAAGGGAGTTTTACGAACGCAGCATATTTTGTTTTTGTTTTCTTTGTTTTGCTTTTGCTTTTCTTTGCTTTTCCCGGCTTTTCTCCGCTTCCCTGTGCTTTTCCGTTTGCTTTCAGGACTTCTCTTTGCTGATTTCTTGCTTGGTCTTTCTTTCTGCCTGTCTCACCTTCTGTTTTGCTCTCATGGTTCCTTGCCTTTCTCCGTGCCATGAGCCTAAGAGACGCCAAGCAAGCAAGCAAGCAAGCAAGCAAGCAAGCAAGCAAGCAACCGACCGATGCGGGTTTGGCTCTAAACACTGACCTTCCTGCGGGCCCGTGCACTTGAGGCCCACGTGGACAGATGGGCACGGAAGCTCAGACATTGTGATCCTTGCATGTGTTTTTTTGTTGGGTTATCGCGTGACCTGGCTTGCATGAACATAAGCTGGTCCTTGCTTGCTGTAACGTTCGTGTCGTGTTCCCCAGTTTTCTGGTAATTCTACCGTGCCTTCCGGGAATTCATATTTCCCTGATTTCCGACTTACCCTTGTCCCTCTGTCAACTAAATGTACATGGTTGAGTCCTGCACAACGGCTTTCGTTTGGGTTTCGCGTTGGGCTCACAGCTCGGCCCATTCCTAGGCCGGGTCTTGAAGCCGTTCTTCAAAAAGGCGGCCGATTGCACAGTGCAGCTTGGAGCAGAGCTGCTTTGTGCATTGCCTTCTGGTGCAGGCAAGTCCGCGTGGTGCACGGCTTGGCGGGCCGAAAAAGGAAGGCGCCAAAAAGCCCTCCACATGTTAATCACATGTGGGATCGTGACGCAGAAGGACGCGGTGGGGCTGGGGTAGGTGCATCTTTGCGGGAATCTGTTGATGTTTCTCAAAGGCTCACCCATCCATGTCATCCCATTTCACTTTCCCTGGCCCATCCGCTGCATGGGGAGGAGGTCTGCCAAGACTGGACCGAGATTTCTGAAGAACACATTGAGGAGCACTTTGGCGGAAACAGCCAGGGGGAGGGACAATGGTTGTGTGGCGATTGCCGGCGATTGCCGCCCTCACAGCAGCTTGCACCGACTCAGGTCCATCAACATCATGCAATGGATCATGGACAAAGAGATGGGCGCAAAGGACGCTCAGGACAGCCGGCAACTGGTGAGGAGTATTTGGGAGAGGTGCCAAGCCTTCCATGCCCTAGGATTTCTTTGCCACGATCCTTGCAGAGAAGTTCCACTCCCGAAACGACTTGGCTTTGCTCATTGGAATTTTAGAATTTTTTTTTGGATTTTTTTTGTTTTTTTTTTTCTCGTTTTCATTGTTGAAAGTTATTTTTTATTCTCGTTTCTGTTGTCTTAGAGAGCTATCAACAAATAATGAAGAGAAANTTTTTTTTCTCGTTTTCATTGTTGAAAGTTATTTTTTATTCTCGTTTCTGTTGTCTTAGAGAGCTATCAACAAATAATGAAGAGAAATAGCTTTTACAAGCTTTGGCACATGACAGTCCTGTGTGGC
>BGPT01002935.1:6574-51370 GCA_003297045.1 Symbiodinium sp. clade C Y103
ATGAAACGCAGCTTTTCAAAACGAAGCGAAAGTATTGCGCCTGCCACACGGAACGACTTATGGCTGCGTCATGGAACATGTTGGCATGTCACAACACGACACCGACGACACCGACGACACCGACGACACCGACGACACCGACGACGACACCGACGACAACGACGACGACACCGACGACGACGACAACGACAACAACAACGACAACGACAACAACAACGACAACAACAACGACAACGACAACGACAACGACGACAACAACCATCGGTCCAACGTAGGTGATGCTAGGACCACCGCGGGCCAACATAAAGCTGACAACCCTCTTCAGCGTCCCTTTCCTTGCCGGCGCCCGGCTGTCAGGCGTAAGCCTTTAAATAAATATATTATTCGTCCGATAATTANTGAATTCGATAGATAGATAGAAAATTAAATTTATTAATAATTAGATTATAAATAAATAAATAAATGAATTAATTAATTAAAAATATAATAAATAAGTTAATTAAATTATTTATTAGGCAAAAATAAATATATTTTTAATTAATAATTTAGGTAATTAGGTAATTAGTCAGATAAATAAATAAATAGATAGATATGAATAAATTAAAAAATAAAAATATAGATAAATAATTGATTAATTAAATAATAAAAATAATTCGGAAAATATAAAATAAAAAAAATAATATTTTATAGATGTAAATATTTATCATTTTGGATAATTAATTTATATAATAAATGCTTAGTTAATGAGGTAGATAATTAATTAGAAGTGCTGATAGGCCCTCAAAGATCCAACCATATGGCATTCACATTTTTCGAAGCGATATCCATTTGATGTGCTTTCAACATTTGCACTCAGATCTTTTTGGAGTTCTTTGGATTTTCGCATGTCAACCATCCCATTGCAGCATCGGAAGCTGCCCTTTTGAGATCAAGCCACAGACGTGGCTATTGTGCGCTGAAAAAGAGGCGCTTGAGGATTGCACCTGCTTGTGGCCTGCTGGAACCCCCAGCAGGTTATGAGCCCAAACAGCTCGCCAACTTCGCAAATGATGGAAGTGAGACGAAGGCGTGCAACTAATGAGGAGTTGCAAGCAGGAGAAGATGAGATGAGAAGGGCACAAGAGAGGTTTGCCACTGAGGCTTTAGAAAGAGGTGAACAGGCGTTAGAAGATGGAAAGGTAGTTCAAGGAGAAGAGGTACAGAATGGAGGTCAGGCTGTTGAGGTCGTAAAAGTTGATGAGACAGCAGCTAGGACCACTCTTGCTCCAACTAGCTCTCATGACCATCCTAGGTCTTCACCTCCCTCTGTGCCACCGCCAAGTCAACCGCCCTCCAAAGCACCTGAGGAGTACTTAGGGACGGAATTCAGGACACCACAGACAAAGCCTGAATCTAAGGGACCGAAAGCGTTTGGGCCTGGAGCCTTAGAAGATGTTCGGGAGCCTGTGTCTGGGCAGAAAGGCCAGTCGGTTGCGTCTGGTCGGAAGAACTTAGAGCCAGGTTCAGAACGTCAGAGTCAGGGGCCTAGAAGGATTGAGGATCCAAATGCGCCTGGCAGTGTGACTGCCACACCTCAGGGATCTCTTTTGCCGTTGTTCACAGAAGAGCAACTGCGCCAAGCGGGCTATGTGCAGCCTGGGTCTTTGCTTGNTCAGGGATCTCTTTTGCCGTTGTTCACAGAAGAGCAACTGCGCCAAGCGGGCTATGTGCAGCCTGGGTCTTTGCTTGCTGGTTTGACCCCCCAAATGTACCGTCCCTCCTTTTTGCAACAAGAAGAGGAAAGAATGCGGAGTTTGGGAATGTTGCAGTCGTTTGGATATGCAGCAACGGGTTTTGGAGAGTCAGCAGCTAGAGATGACATGAGACAATTGTTGGAAGAAGTCATGGAAGAAAATAGGAGTTTGAAGCAGCGGTTGTTTCATGTTGAAACGAAGTTGCCAAGAAGGGGATATGCGGTTTTCAACTCCGGAAAGTCAAAAGGAGGCTGCAGACCCCCACAGAAAGGAGGCTGCAGACCACCATAGAAAGGAGGCCGCAGACCCCCACCGAAAGGAGGCTGCAGACCACCAAGGAAAGGAGGCCGCAGACCCCCACCGAAAGGAGGCTGCAGACCACCAAAGAGAGGAGGCCGCCGACCCCCAAAAGGATGAGAAGTGTGAAGGTCAAGAAGGCTTCAAAAGAAAGGAGGCTGCAGACCCCCATCAGAAAGATGTGAAAACTGAGGCGTCCAAGGAATCAGGAAAAGATCCCAATGCCAGCTTCACTGAGAAGTCCATGGAGTTCATGATGTTGATGATGGACTCGATGCGAGAAATGCNCAAGGAATCAGGAAAAGATCCCAATGCCAGCTTCACTGAGAAGTCCATGGAGTTCATGATGTTGATGATGGACTCGATGCGAGAAATGCAGAAACGCATCACGGAGTCCAAAGATGAAGGTGGAACTGTTCGCGGTGTTGAGACCATCAGGTCAGGATCTCCAGATCTGCCAGCACTAGCACCTTGGGAGCCGCAGCATGGCCCACTCATCTTAGGAGACTGGCTGCTGCTTGCTGAACCGATAGTTTCCGATTTGAGTTTGTCAGCAGCCGAGTGGTGGAAAACTGTGGTCCGTTCAGCTGAAGATTGGTACAAGGTGCACATGGCTTTAGGGCCACTTGAGCGCATCAAGCATCCAGCCGAAGCTCCACTTGAAGTTTCTCAGGAGAAGTGGCAACGAGTTGAAAGGCGTGTCTCTTCCATGATTCTCCAGTCCGTGCCAGCCTTGGTCCGGGAAGAACTTGTTGCCTCTCGGAAGTTGTCTACGTTTGGCATTCTGACACATTTGATGGTCACGTATAGCCCAGGGGGAGTTTCAGAGAAACAGAACATCCTCCGAAGTCTAGAGGAGCCACCTGAGATCCAANACATTTGATGGTCACGTATAGCCCAGGGGGAGTTTCAGAGAAACAGAACATCCTCCGAAGTCTAGAGGAGCCACCTGAGATCCAAAAGCTGGTGGATGGACCAGCTGCATTGCGCCGTTGGCTTCGTTGGAGGGCTCGATCAAAAGAGATCGGTGCGATTGCCCCCGACCCGTCACTTCAGTTGAAAGGTTTGTTGAGGATGACACGCAAGGTTTTGGAGACAAACCGAGAATTACAATTTCGAGTGTCCTTAGTCCGGTCTGGACTCGGTGTTGATACGACACCAACTGATGCCAACATCGAACAGCTAGCCCACCACTTGCTTGCGGAGTTCGATCAACTCTCCATCCTTGAGAAACGCCCTACAACTTCGACCAGCACATCCCAAGCAGAGCAGGTCAAGCTGAAGTTTGAGAAAGGCGAGAAAAGCGAGAAAGGGAAAGGTAAGGGCAAAGAGAGGAGTGGAGAGGAAGATCGTTCAAAGCTGAGGTGTCGGTTTTACAACTCAGATGGTGGCTGCAAAAAGGGGAAGGAATGTGCATGGCTTCATGAGGCGAAAGATGATCGCCGTCGATGTTGGACATGTGGCAGTGTGGAACACATGTCCCCAAGTTGCACACGTTCAAAGGGAAGTGGAGGAGGAGAGTCTCCGCAGAGCAACAGACCTAAGGTCATGAAGTCTGAGGTAGAGGAGAAGCCTGGAAGTCAGAAGGATGGAAGCGACAGCCAGTCGACGGTGTCAGAAACGTCGATGAAGGAGCTCTTAGAGGAGGCGAGTAAGATGTTGAAGTCGTTTTTAGGAGAAGCTTCAGTCCCTGCCGCACCAGCTGTGTCCAAAGAGGAGGATCAAAGAAAGGAGTTGATGGACCGTCTTCAACAACAACTGAAAGCGCTGAGGACCTTCAAGATCCAACAGCTCAGCAGTGCGAGCCATGTTGGCCTTGTGGATAGTGGTGCGACAAATGCATTTCGACCAGTTCAAAAAGGAGAAGATGTTTCTACGTACCCTGAGGTAGATGTGGCTTTGGCCAATGGTCGCTCTGTGAAACTGAAGATGAGTCCTGGTGGATCTATGTTGGCCCCTCAGTCTGAAACTGAACCGATAGTTCCTATGGGACAATTGGCCGAAATCCTGAAGTGCCGCATCCAGTGGCATGATGGAGTCATGACTATCGAACATCCAGAAAGAGGTGAGCTTCCCATAGAGATGAGGGGGAGTTGTCCACACCTTCCACGCAAAGTAGCTTTGGAACTCATCTCTGAGCTTGAAGACAGGAAGATGGGCATCCCAAAGAAAGTTGAGGAGTTCGTTGAGGAGATTGCCTGGATGCACGACTTGATTCGAGTGCATCCTGTCCTGTCACAATTGCCAGAGTATGTCCGCCAATCCTTGGTTGTCCCTCCTGGTGAATGGTTTGATTTACCATCCAATCAGCGGCTTCGCAAACTCTGGAAAAAGGAAGGTGTGATAGTACACCTTTACTCCGGAAGTGATACAGGTTTTACCCTGAGACGTGCATGGAAGCAACAGGGGGCCAAGGAAGATTTGATGTTGGAGTTGGATGTGGTGAGAGGTGAGAGCCACAACATGCTCCTTAACAAAGGAGCATACAGCGGTTTGATCCGCTGTGCAGTTGAGGGGAAATTTCGGGGCCTAGTTGGAGGTCCTAACTGTCGTACCAGGAGCCTCTTACGACACATTCCGATTCCTGACAATCCCAATGCACCTCGTCCAATCAGAGGATGGTTTGGAGAAGAGTACGGGGTGAAAGATGCGACAGAGGAGGAGTTGGAAAAGATTAGAGAGGACGACGTGTTGGCCTGGAGAATGGTGTTTTTGTGCATGATTGCCACATACATGAACAAAGCTCGCAATATCCCCAAGAAAGTTGCCTTTGCTCTGGAGCAGCCTGCTTCTCCATGTTCCTACATGCCTGAGGTTGTCTCCTGGTGGGAAACGTGGGAATGGCAGGAGATCGCAAAAGAATTTGACTTTCAAGAAGTCACTTTTTTTCAAGGAGATCTTGGTGGACCCTCACCAAAGCCCACTACAGTGGGTGGCAACTTAGACTTGGATGTGCAGGCGAACAAGATGGAAAAGAGAGGAGCTGTGGTCAAAAATTCCAAGGAGCTCTCGAGGTGGGCACTAGAATTCATGACCATGGTAGCATAATCACTTTTGCGAGAAGTTCTTTTTCAAGTACCAAAAGTATGCGCTCTCAGTTGGGAAAAACATTTGAAAATGAATCATGTCCCGTACAGACGGGATTGCTTGATATGTCAACAGACAGCTCAAGCTGCTCCACACCGACGAGTCCGTCATCCAAAAGNAAAATGAATCATGTCCCGTACAGACGGGATTGCTTGATATGTCAACAGACAGCTCAAGCTGCTCCACACCGACGAGTCCGTCATCCAAAAGGGGGCACATTGTCATTGGACACCACTGGTCCTCTGACTCGAGCTAAGGATGCTGAAGGCACATCAACGAGATATATCTTAGTTCGGGCACTGACATGGTCCGTCCCAGCAGGAATCACCAAGCTGAAAGATGCTCAAATTGAGGACGACCTTGAAGTCCCCGAAGATGCTCCGAAGATTGAGGAGGAAGAAGCAAAGGAAGAATCTGCTGGACCGGTCCGTGTTGAAGAGGGGTCGGCTGGAGGAGAGCTGGCCCAAGCGCTTCCACGTGAGCGTTTCCACGGAGGAGACCAGCCTGAAGGATCAGGTGATACTCCGTGTGATCCGCGTCCAGCAGCTGAGGAAGACCCAGAAAGAAAAGATGAGGAGCCTGAAGAATTCATCACCAAGGTGTTTCGGGTTGCTCTCCCCATGTCTTCAAAGAGATCAGAAGAAGTCACAAGGACAACCATGGAGATCATCCTCCGTCTACGAGCAGACGGATGCTATGTCAATAAGATCTACGTGGACAAAGGCCACGAGTTTGCTGGCCACTTCATCAGGTGGATTCAGACCCGCGGCATTGAACTGAGCCGCACTCCTGGAGACGATCCTCAAGGGAACGGTCGAGCAGAACAGACCGTGAAATCCATCAAAGCTCAAATGCGACGAACTCTGCTGCAAGGAGGAGTCAAAGAAGACAAGTGGCCGTGGGTTCTTAGGTACATCAATGAAGTGAATCGCTGCTGGAGACAAGGAGTTGATCCAAGTTTTCCACCTTTTTATGAAGCAGGTTCTAGTGCGGAAGAGGCGCTGGAAGAGGGGGAGTTTTGACCCCAACATGGAGACAGTTCATTACTTGACACCAGCTCCTGAATCCCATGGACACTGGATCGTGGGAGATGATGAGAAAGAAGCCGAGGTTGACGAGATCAATAATGAAAAAGGCTGAGCTCCCTCCAGATGAGGGTCAGTGGCTGGCGATAGAGCAGGAAACTGTTGATGCACTGATGAAAAGAAGGAGGATTCGTGAGAAATCCACCATTGGAAAGCTTCAGAAAGATGAAGAAGATCTAGAGGAGGAACAGTGGAGAAGGCATAGAGAGGTTGACAGATTGGTCGCCGAAGAGATGCCTCTCATGGTGGAAGACCACCCTGACTTGGTCGTCCAAGAAATGGCGATCATTCAACAGCTGAAGAAGATGGTAGAGATAAAGGAGGATGAAGAAGAAGTTTTGCGGACCAAGGTGGTCTCAGCGAGGGAGGTTTCTCAAGAATGGGACAACTGGCTTCCTGCTTCCTGCTTTGGAAGCTGAAGTCAATTCCTTGCTGACTGAAAAAGAAGCGATTCAAGAGATCAGCAAAGCAGAGGTCGAAAAGATCACCCGCCAAGCCCATGCACGTGGAAAGAAGGTTGAAATATTGCCATCCAAACTTGTGTGTACCTGAAACCAGGGCCGAGGGGAGGGAAGCGTAAGGTGAGGTGGGTTGGTGGGGCAATTTCGAAGAGCCGAAGTCGGAAGACACGTTCAGCAGCGGAGCCGACGCTTCGGCATTCCGCATACATGTCACTGCCGCCAGTTTCTACCAGTGGTCAGGAGGAACAGTCGATGTGAAAACCTTTTTTTGAATGCGGATATCAAAAGCTCTGACCCTGATGAAATTCTGCTTATTCGCCCTCCACCTGTCACTCTTGAGAAAGGCTTCTTCCCTCCAGGCTCTTTCTACATTCCTTTGAAGGCGATGTACGGTTTGAGAAGGTCACCACGTTTATGGGGAGATACAAGGGATGAGTTTTTGGTGGATTTGGAAATGGTTTTGGAGGATGAGAAAACATTTTTTACATTTCTCTCAGCTGGAGAGCGAACCCAATTTGTGGAGGGTTGAGGAATCTCCACAAGAAGAAGGGGCCACAAAACAGTTGCGTGGCCTGTTGATGACATATGTTGACGACATTTTCATCGCTGCTGAAGGAAAAGTGCTGTCAGCGTTCATGTCGGCCATACGTCAGAAATGGACGACAAGCACTCCAGACACCTTGAGTGAGGTTCCAATTTGTTTTCTTGGAATGGAGGTGAGTAAGAAGAGGATCTCAGAAACAGGTCGAGAGGAATGGTTTGTCACTCAGGAGTCTTTTGTGAGAGATCTACTTCAGAAAGACGGAGAGGAGATCAAGAAGAGAAAGATTCTAATCAAAAGAGATCAGAGTGTCATGCCAGCAGAAGCTGAGGAGAACAGGACACCAGAAAGTGTCCGAGAAGCTCAGAAGGCAGTAAGTGAAATGTTATGGTTAGTGGCAAGATGACGTCCTGATCTGATGTTTTCCACTGCTCGCATCGGAGCCAACTCCACCAAACACCCTTCCAAGGTCAAGTTCCATCTACAACCAACTCAAGGGCTATTTGAAAGCCACGGAAAATGAGGGGTTAGTTTTTTGCAACTGAAGGAAAAGGGCCAGTTTTGATTGAAGCATTAGCTGGTACCTCTTTCTCTCCTGACGGCGAAGAAAGCACGGAGCTTTTTTGATTCAAGTTGCGGGTTGCCCCATTTTTTGGCGATCAGGCCGCCAGCAGCTTGTAGCACTTTCAACTGCAGAATCAAAGATGATGGAAGTAGTTCCGAGCATGATGGCAGGAGAGTCAATCGCTGTCATCGCAGTAGAGGTTTTTTCTGATGTGATTCGAAGGGTTTCGTCAGATAGCCAAGCCGCAGTGTCGATTTTGACCAATGAAGGTGGAAATTGGCGCACTTGTCACCTCAGGATGCGTGCAGCTGCGGCCAGACAGGCCATTGCTCGAGGAGATTGGGCACTGCAGCACCAAATAGGCGAGTCAATGATCGCCGATGTTGGAACGAAGGCTTTGGCTTCGACACGTTTAGAAAAAGTTGAAGAAAGATATGGGCATGAGAAAAAGACCGAAAGTAGAAGAAAGAGAAGAGAAGAAAGAGGAGGAGCCGTCAAAGATGTTGACGGAAGTTGAAAAGATGAGAAGGGCGATTCAAGTTTTGGCACTGGTGACAATGGCCACCTGTGTGAAAGGGCCAAGACGAGGATGAAGATCAAGAGGGTTTCAGCGAGCTGCATCAAATGATGGTAGTGTTTGCTTTTTTGGTGGTGTTGATCACCATTTTCATCCAACAGCTTTGGAAGATTGGTTTTGGTTTTGGGACTCGAGCTCAAAAGCCCCAAGAAATCTCCGCCACCAATCCACTGTCTGTGGATAGCTCCTCTACCAATCCACTGTCTGTGGATAGCTCCGCTACCAACCCACTGTCCGTGGGATGCTCCGCTACCAAGAAAAGCGTAGGAACCAGTACTCAAGAACAGAAAGCAGCTGCAGAAGCTGAAGAGATCCACACTCCTGGCGCAGTTTCAAGCCAGGATCGAATCCCAAATTCATCTGAAGTCCATGGTCGAGTCTCGTCGCCTGGAGGAGAGCTGGTGAGTACACTCCCATGCGAGCAGTCGCTCCGCTGTGAGACATCCAGCGTGACCAAACGGATGAAGCTGAAGAAAATGAATCATCAACAGAAGGAAGCCAAGATATCTTGGCTGAAAGAATTGTGACAAAACTTCAAGGAATTCAAGTTGAAGAAGGCGAACTTTGGAGAGAAATCAGGGGTCGAGCAGACCTGAGCAGGAGTGCTTCCACCCTTGTGGGCGATCCAATATTCCAACTGCCTTGTCGACTCTACACGACAAGGTATGGGGTGGTCTACCATACTTCAACCAACTGCAACTATGTGCGAGCACCACAGACTGGGTCAATCCGTGAGTATGTGTGGTGCCATTTGTGCCGAGAAGTTGCTGAGAAGACGCGTAGACGACCACCTCCTGGTGTGGATGTGATTTTGCCGAGTTGGGGCGGTTTGGCCCACACAAGCGATCGATGCCCTCTCAGCACTGGGGGGCCCAGGCTTCAAAATGTGTACGATGTGCGACCGCATTCTGAGAGAATCTAGGGCAGGTTGAGTCTTTTTGGTTGTGATCTCCTGACGAAGTCACAAAGGGGGAGTGCTGATAGGCCCTCAAAGATCCAACCATATGGCATTCACATNTAGGGCAGGTTGAGTCTTTTTGGTTGTGATCTCCTGACGAAGTCACAAAGGGGGAGTGCTGATAGGCCCTCAAAGATCCAACCATATGGCATTCACATTTTTCAAAGCGATATCCATTTGATGTGCTTTCGACATTTGCACTCAGATCTTTTTGGAGTTCTTTGGATTTTCGCATGTCAACCATCCCATTGCAGCATCGGAAGCTGCCCTTTTAAGATCAAGCCACAGACGTGGCTATTGTGCGCTGAAAAAGAGGCGCTTGAGGATTGCACCTGCTTGTGGCCTGCTAGAACCCCCGGCAAGAAGAAATATTGATTGGGTAATTTTATAAAAATAAATAATTTAATTTAAAAAAATATGTAATAAATATAAAAATAAATTAATAAATAAATATAAGAATTAATTAAATAATTAAGTAATGATATAGATTTATAATTATAATATAAGTTCGATAATCAAATAATTATAATAATGAAATAAATATATATAATTTCTATCCATTGGAATAATAAGTAATAATAATAATCGAAATATTAATTTATTTTATATTTTATTTGTTATATTAATATTTAATAAAAAAAATAAATAGATATATAAAGAGATAGATAAATAAAAATATAATTTAATAAATAAAAAAATAAATATAGATATAGATAAATAAGTATAAAAAATTAATAAATATATTAATAATGATTTTATTTTATTATTATATTATTATAATAATTGTATATCCGTAATTAAAATAATTAATATATATATTATTTTTTAGAAATTTACGCTAGCGCTTTATACGAATTTATCAATATATCTATTTTTATTAATCATATATAATAGCAATGGGAAAATAATTAATAAAAATTAATAATTTCAAATTCAATAATATATCCATCCAAAATATAAGATAATAATTAATAAATTTAAAATAAATAATATAGGAAATAAAATAAAAATCACAAGATATTAATTAATTATTTCAAAATACATATTATAGGTTAACCAACAATATCATAAAAAATAATAATGTTATTTTCAAGATAAATTATATAAGGCATCCCCAATAATCAAAAGGCAACATCTAATAGCTTCAAAATCAATAATACAGCATATCCATTAAATTCGAAAACTAACAACTAACAACTTCAAAACCAATAATACAGGGTAACCATCAAAATCAACCACAATAACTAACATCTTCAAATTCATTAATGCAAGATATCCACCCAAAGCATAAAGTAGCAGCTAATAGCTTTAAAATTAATAATACAGAGAAAGCGCCAAAATCGAAAGGTAACAACTAATAATTTCAAAATCAATAATATAAAATATCTAACAAAATTATAAGATATAAAAGCTACTAACCTCAAAATCTATAATATAGTGAGAATTCCACCGATATATCTAGTTTTGCAATAATAAGAAGCAAATAAGAAATAAACCACCAAAAAAAAATACACTTAAAAATAACAAATAATAGGAAATCATTCGAAAATAATACAAAATTAAATAGGAAAATAAATAAAAATAAGAAATATAAAAAAATAATAATTAAAAAATAAATCTAAAAAAAAATAAAATAAAAGATCAAAAAAAAAATATGTTTTTTATAAATATTAAATTTTATATTAAAATTTATAAATTTTAAATTTAATAATTATATATATATATATATTATTTTTTTAATTAATTAATTCAGCACCCATTAATTGCTTAAATATTAAAATATTATATAAGTTCGGCACTGTCGACTGCCAGTCATGGCCAGATGTTGCGACTGGCGCAGGCTGCATCAGGGCATTGTGCTCAACATCATCTTGATGCATTGTTCTCATGTTTGGTCGCTTTATGTTNCCAGTCATGGCCAGATGTTGCGACTGGCGCAGGCTGCATCAGGGCATTGTGCTCAACATCATCTTGATGCATTGTTCTCATGTTTGGTCGCTTTATGTTGCTTCGTGCTTTGCGCAGTTCCACCCGGTTCTGAGCCTCTCAGCTTCCAAACTTGTTGAAGCCCCTCCACGCTCATCCTCTGGTTCCATGGCCTGGCACACATTGACAGCGCAGGTCAACAGGTCAGCGTATGAAAAAGATATCGAAAAGTCTAATCCCACCTGTGTTTCAGGTTGTCCTCACAAAGTGAGTTGATGCGAGTTTTATATAAACGCGGTCAGCGCATGCTAGCGCAATGTGCCATGAAAACATGATTTAAACATGGAATCTTGCTCAAGCTCTGAAATCAATGGCCTCCGTGATGGAAGCGCGTCAAGCAGAGCCCTGGCATGACAGAGACATGGGTCACGCGCACCATTATAGGCCAAGTTTTCTGAGCCACGCTGATTCGATAATTGGATATAATCGGCGCAAGCCTCCTGCATGACCGGTGAGCGCGTCAGAATCAGACTTGCAATTCTATAGTGTTTGAGTCATCACTGAGAAACGAACTATGCCACACGCGCATTGGAAGGGAATCCGAAGGTAAAAGCTGTTTCGCCCACGTCCTGAATCAGCTGATTCAAACCTAAAACCTTGGCCTCGCAAGTGCTGGTGGCAAATAAGCTGCAAAAGCCTGATGAATGTTGGTGAAAATAAGCGCGTTAACATCACCGCGCCTGTTCTTTTCACAAAGGAATTGGATTCAGGTTGATGCTGTGTCAACGGGTTCCACTTAAATCGTGAGCATGTTGCAAAGCGCATGCAACCGCAAGCAACTACCTGCTTGGTTTCTTGAAGATACAAAGGTTTGAATAATCTACCCAACCATGTAAATCAAGCCCTCCCCAGCCTCCTCCGGCTGTGTTGATCTTCGAACCACTTCACCTGCAACTAGCTGAAGGAAGAATTCGCACCTGAGGATCTTGAAGTAGCGATTTGGTAGCGTGAATGAATGAAAATACGTGACCCTTGCAGCATCTGTTGCCTGTTTTGTCTCAATGAGTCTGAATCCTCACAGCTGTACAAGCAGCTCCACAAGCAGCTTCGGTACACGGACTCAGGGTCCAGTCGCAGCTGCATCATGGATTGATCTTTGTTGGGTTCCTTCACAAATTGAATCCCACATGAAGATGTTAATAATTTGAAATTACCAACTGCATTCGCACATGATACAGCCAAAATGTGCAAGGAACAGACCCTGTACTATAGAAATATCTTGAAATACCTACGCTGGTGAAAACTGTGCATGGCAGTCCTGCATTGAAGCTGCTTGATCTACAAATTCCCAACTGCAAGCTGACGATGAAGAGTGAGCAGCTGAGCGGAGCATCCATGATCCGGCAGAAGGAGCTTGCTGCCATCCTCCCACTGGAGATCCGCAGTCGTGCTGCCTCTCCATTTGATCTGCTTGACCTATGAGATTCCAAGTCCAAGTCGATGAAGAGCTGGGGCAGAGAACCGATGCGGCCGAAGGAACTTGCTGCGATCCGCCCGCTTCGGATCTGCGGTCTTGCCGCCTCTGCAGGTAGTCATCCTGTCCGGCTTGAAAGGGCTCTTTAACGGTCACAGAAAGAGTCCCCGCCGAGGTGACCGCGGCAGTGCCCAAAGGACGGTCGAGGAATTTTTCCAAATCTTTGCTAGTGGGTTTCATGCCCAAGGCTGCAAAAGTGGCATGATTCTCAAATTGGTTTTCAAGCTCTTCAAATAGTATGCACTGCCAAGGTGACCTTAGCCCAGACCCAGCATTTTGCTCGAAGATTGGCAATGCGGTCAGGGAACGGATTCCAAGTAGTACTGTCCGCACTTCATTGCTGACTCCAAGATCTGAATTGCGCAGAACCTCCGCAAGCCCTGCCACTACTTGCTGTATTGGCGCCCAAATTGTCACCATCACCTTCTGAACATGGAAACGGAACGCAGGGTCCCGAACATCCCACTCCCCATGAGTGACTTCCTGTCGGAAATCTTCGTTGTCGAGAGCCTCATATATGCATCGGAGAACCTCAGCCAGTTGAGCAAGGGCGGCAATCTTCTGACGGCCAACATAACAGAGCGCCGAAGCCGTTTCCGGGCAGTCATTGTGCAAAGGGTACAGAGGACGCAGCAGCCGCAGCACGCAGGTCTCTGCTGAGCTGATGGAATTCAGGAAACTCAAAGATTTTTCGGACCCATGCCAACTGGCCAAGAGACGCTTCACCTCCTCTGTATAGGCTGCAGCCAATTTGTCGCAGATCTGGCAAGCTCTTTGCGTCAGCGTCCTGCGGATACCGGCAGGTGCATTGTGAAGGTGACCGAGAGCCAAGAGAGGTTCGCAGGCTTCAAAGAAAATGAATTCAAGCTGCGAACCCAGACCAGAGCAGACTTGTCGCACTGGAAAATGTGAGTTCCGGTCACGCATCTATAGCAGTCACGAACCTCCAACACTTTACAACGTCTCACAATGCGAGGGGATTGCCTCCAAAATCGCATTTTGAATCGCTGTTTTTGAAGGGACTTACAAAACATTTCAATGACAGCGGACGAATGATGAGGACTGAATCTTGCTACCCTTCGAAACATACATCAGCACAGACAGCAAGTGAGGCTCTGAAAATCCTTCGCGCAGTAGATAGAGTCAAAAACTGTCACTGTCCATCACGGTTCCATTCTGACAATGCTATGCCATCATAGGCTTGATGGGATTTCCATGCTGAGTCTGGCCTTCATTTGGCTACAATGTAGCAAAAGGATCAGTGCCCAATATTATGTATGTCATTTTCGCAAGTAATATGAGGCAGGAGCTCCTTGACACTCTTGGCAAGTCAATTCATTGATCTAAACGTCCGACACTGGCCTGGCAGTCCCACTGGTGAACGGCAATGGCCTGACACGTATCGTTGGAAGGTTGCTTCAATTACACCAGGGCGATCAGCTCGGAGGTATTTTACCATGATAGCCAGTCACCTCAGAACACAGAATACCAAACATGTCATGTTCGATTTCAAGCAGCTCCCTAGTGTCGGATGTAGAAACATCCCGAAAATCCAGTTCCAAAATGTCAAGTATGAATCCGGGATCAAAAGACACGTCTTGCTTTGTGGCTCAAGTCTGCAACAAGACATACCGACGAATAACATCGAATAAGAAAAGATGAATGCTGACGAAAGAAACTGCAAGACCAGGAGCATGAATACCTGGGTCTGTTTTTCTGAAACCTTGACCCTGACGCCATGACATGAACACCAGCGCCTGGATGTCTTACACAAAGACCAAAACCCTGACCCTGCCAGCAGTCCGAGAATCAAGCATTCCTTCTGTAGTGCAAAAGTTTCTGCTACCTGCTTAGTTTGAATAATGTGTATAAAAAATAATGTCACGTGTTGCATCATTGCATCATGATAAACTCCGAAACCCATTCCTTGGCTGCAGAGCAACCAATAGGAAGTATTAACGCCTTCTCTGACAGCTGGGCACGAGCAATGATCGATTTATTTCACCTCGGACCTCAGCTTGAAAGCATGCCAAGCTTGTCACCTAGTATTGTGGCCAGCAACATGTGTGAACTCTGCACTGTCATCTTTACGCAGGCTTTGTACTTTTCAAATTTCTGAACAGGTCCAGACACATCGGGAGGCTTGTAGTGAAACCTTGAGGCTCAGGCAGGCTACGCTCTCTGAAACACTCACATGAGCTGCTGCCATTGGTCTTGCAGAAGTTCTTTAGGACCTGCAAACTGGTCAAAATCAGAACACACTGGTACGTCCTAAAGTTGACTAAAACGATCACTGAACACAGATGTTGATACCAGCCAATCATGGGGCAAGTTCACAAACTTATAAGTCCAAGTGCCTCTGGAAGAGTTTTGGATATGCTTGGATCTTTCCGGACCACATGAAACCATCACGCATACGTTTCCTATGAAGCGGTTTGTCCTCATGATCATCACAATCGAGATATATTGAGATGACCATGGTCATCCTCAACATTATCCCAGCCCCGGTCACAGGCACTATGGTGTTCATTATGATCCTGAAGTGCAGCAGACCATGGCTGACTCGAACTTCGAAGTAGCATTAAAGATTAAACATGCAAAAACCTTGAGAAATTTAGCCAACATGCTAACCTCTCCAGCCAGCGGAACTTCTTTTGGGGTTCAGAGTGCGGATATGTGCGGACCACTCTTGAAATCGTTCCTTCTGAACAGGTCGACCGAAGGGATGTGTCTCAAAATGAGGGCAATCGAGCGCATAGCAAAAATCCTTCGAAACTGATCATGATCCATGTTTAAAGAGGTTGCCGTTTTGGAGACAAATCCATGTCCCCTCTGAAGCCATGCTTTCAGCGCGGCTCTAGGTGGAAACGACCCGCAACTTGTGGCCTGACTGATTTCTTGTCTGGCCCTGTCATAAAACTGGTATAGATGGTGGACAATTAGTGGTATAGATTGCCCTTTCTACAAATGCTGGTCTAAAGAGATCCCTCAAAAAGGGTGATAGGGCGCCATGCTGACTAATTGCCATTCGGAACCAAAGGAAACACCAGGTCTGTGACCTGGCTGACTGTACAAGCCTCCAGGATCCTGAAAGTGTTCAGTTTTACAATACTTTGGCGAAAACAGCCCTCGTTTCAGGCTGAGGCTGGAATGTTTGATCGTCTTCAGGTGGATCAGGAGCTGTCAATTGTTCGTTAAATTCTGAATGGGTCGACCGAAAGGATCTGCGTCTCAAAATAGGGGCACCCAAGTTCATAGCAAAAATCCGTCGAAACTCATCATGAAGTTGAAAAACGAGGTTTGACAGTGGGCTGCCCTTGTTTGGAGACAAATCCATGTCCCCTCTGAAGCCATGCTTTCAGCGCGGCTCTAGGTGGAAACGGCCGCAGAAGCCAAACGGTTTGAAAATGACCCTTCGGCATGAAAGGCAAAATCACTTTTGTGGATGAGCGATCTAAAGGCGGAACTGTGCAAGGCTCCAGGTGCCTGAAAATTGGCAATTTCCAATTTTCAAGGCATATGTAATCCCTTGCCCCAAACAATAGACACCCCAGAAAAATATTAAATACCTATCCGCGAAGGACACAATTAAAGTAGCATTTGTTGTCCGATTCAGAAAATAACTTTTAGATAAGTTCAGTACCTGGACCGCCCTAATGTTTGAAATCTCAACGCCAAAGCAAAAATTCAACGATTTTGGATTCAGGTTGCCGTTTGGGACAATCAAAATGCTTTGGAGTGAAAAAATGCGTTCAAAAAGCGTTCAAAACGCGTTCAAAATGCGTTCAAAAAGCGTTCGAAAGCGTTTGGGGTGAAAAATGCCGTTCAGGAGTGAAAATATCTGTTCTGGAGTTGTTTTTCTGTTCAAAAGAGAACAGTTTTGGGAACGGAGTGGAAAAAACAAGTCTCAGGGTGTAGCAGGAATATTTAAATATCCTTCTTGGCGACTCTTGACCGTGGAAAACCCCGCTGTTCGTCCGGTCAATAAGGTAATTGTTCGATTCTAAATGGTGAATTGGAGGCTGGCTTGGGGAAATTGACAATTTGTTTATTAATGCTAAGCTGGCGTAAGCCCTGAAATATGAAACAGGTCTGAAACTCATAGAATCTGCAGGTTCAACCCCAATGTTCATACCCACCTCTTTTGCACCAGCAGGCAATCAAATCAAAGCAAGTCCTTTTCCAAACGTCCCACACACTTTGTTCCCAATGTTGGTTCAATTGCTCTTCAGGTTCTTAGTTTTGCAGCCTGTTTTAAGGAGGAGAGGGGGGTTGGATGGCTCGAGCTGTTTTCACAGCTGTTTCAAACCCTTTACGGCTCCCTACCAGCCTTAGGAAATGCAAGGAACTGAGTGCAGAATGAAAGAACGCGAATTCAAAAAGACAACATACATACATTACATGACATCATTACAGCACAGCACATCACATTACTTCGAACAACATACATTGCGTTCATCTTTTCAAACCCATGTGGGTCATGTGCAAAGCCTTGGGGTCCTGGGGTGGAACCTTAACAAAAAGGCAGATACGGATTTAAGTGGTGCATTTGTGTAGCCTGAGGGTGGTAAATGCGAGAAATCCTTGACACGAGAGCGCTGGGCGCTATGCACGTGAGTTTCTGTGGTACTTTATATGGCAATTATCTGCCGAATTATGAGTTATGCGGTGATTTGCAAATTATGTTGCAATGATGTGGCATTGATGCGGCACTTGTGTGGCAATGCTGGTGCAAATTATGCAGTAATTTGAGTAGCAATTCTGTCGCGTTAGCTCACCGCAAGGGCAATAGGATGGGGTACCTGCGCTGTTTCAGACCTCTTTCAGACCCCTTGGGGGAGCACTTTTGACATGTAGGGTCTACGTTTCTTAAAGAACGGAAGAAATGCAAGTCGGGTGGCTGCTGGAGTATCGTATTGCGTTGGAAAACCTTAAGCCCTCTCGTCCAATGCACTTGTGTCATCATAGAAAGAGACCTGTGGATTCCGATCCAGAATCAAGTGGGCGAGTCCGGACGCGGGCCAAACACAGATTACAGTTGCAAAATAGCATCACGTCTTGGCTCCAATGTTGTCCTTCTTTCCATGTTCTATTCAACTTCCGCTTATCCGGGTCCGTTTCCTTAGTTCTTCCTTTTTATCATATACTTTCTTATCAATTGAATACAGTGTATGATTCTACACCATTTTCGTCCAACCTTCGGGTGGGACCTTAGAAAAATAACAAATCCTTGGTTGTGCCCTGAACAAATCAATTTTGTGGTTTTAATGGGTCATTTGTATAGCCTGAGGGTGGAAACTTCAAACCAACAGCCATGCCACACGGTGGGTGTTGTGCACATGGAATTTCGTGGTAAGTTACATGGCAGTTATGTGCTCACGCATCGGGCAGCTATACGCGTGGTAACCTAAACAAAATCAGTAATTCTTCACTTCAGAAGTTCAGACCACCCGTTCATTCATCAAGACCTCAGATGAATCTAAATTTGAGGGCTCCAAAACCACTATTTTCCCATACATAGATGGCCTACTGTCTAATCACCATACAAAGTGCGTTTGAAAACTGATTAAGGCGTGATTGAAACATGGATAAAAAAGGCAAACACATACTGGAAAAATATCGATATGAAGTGAGATTAAGACTGGACAGTGACATATTAGAAAGGGAGAAATGAAGACCAACCCGATAAACGTACAGGTTATGGCTCTCCTTACAGCTTGTCTTATGTGTTTTTTCCTGTCATTTATTTATCTGTACACTTTCCCATAGTTGATATAGTCATTGTCTGAACATGTGGCAATGATGTGGTTCTGGGGTAAGGTACATGATCTGAATGGTACAAGTGTGAGCACAATCCCTAAGACAAAAATACAACCTCATATGTTCTAAATATGACAAGGAATACTTTATATTTTGGGGGTGGTTTTGAAGATTCTCAATATTAAGGGAAAGGGATTACAAACCTAAAGCAGCCCTCATGCGGGCCAAAATGTTTGATCTGCCTTAGATCACAGGTGGATCGGAAGCTGGTAGCTTTCTGGCTGTATTAACTCATACTCAATGCTGCTTCATCTTCGCAAGGGCGGCATTGACTTGTCGGATGGTCTCTTCAATGTCGGCTTCGGTGGTCATGTAGGAGATGCCAAGCCGCATGACGGCATTCTGGGTGAGGTCTACTCCCATGGCCTTCAACACATGCGACTGTCCTACCCCACCGTTGCAAGCCGAAGAGGTCGAATATGACAAAGACTTTCCCAACTCCATGTTCAACGCCCCAGCGTCAACCCTGGGGATTCTCAAGGAGATGATGTTGGGCAGGCGAGAAGTCTTGCTGCCATTGATCTTCACCTCAGGATGTTCGGCCTGGATGCCCTTCACCAAGTTCTTGCTGAGCCTGTCCAAATGCTCAACTCGGGCGGCAAACATTGTTTGACATCTGCAACTTGACACTTGTCTAGTCTAGCAGCATGTCGTGCGTTACGAGAAGCAAGAAAAGCATGGAACAATGCAGAAACACCAGAAGCGAAGAAATGCAAAAGTTGCGCAGCGGTCCAAATGCTAAGAATTGAGAACTAAATGCAGCAGTACTAATTATGCACGGATGAGGTTCAAATATGATCAAATGCACACCAGTTCCCTTATGAGCAGGCCTGTTGACATGTTCAGATCGACTGGTGTGCTCCTCGGCGGCAAGTCTGGCTGCTACACCGAAGCCAACGATGCCGTCCACGTTCTCTGTGCCAGCTCGCATTCCGCCCTCCTGACCACCCCCCAGCAAGAGGGGATGCTGCTTCAGCAAGGCCTTGACCCTCGGCTTGGCAATCAGGGCTCCCACACCTTTTGGGGCATGGATCTTGTGCCCCGAAGTCAGCATGGCATCCACTTCGGAGTCATCAAAGTTGATGGGGCACTTTCCGAAGGCCTGAGCCGCATCGACGATGACGAAGATGTCGGGATTGTACCTCTTGATGACCTTGGCGATCTCCTCCACCGGTTGACGAACCCCCGTCTCGTTGTTCACCATCTGGATGAAGACAGCACGAGTTGAGGCGNAGCGTCTTCTGCCAGCCGTGCTCCTCGAGGCGCTGAGCCGGGTGGAGGATGGCTTTGTGCTCCACAGCACTGACGATCTGATGAGGTTGGTCTCCGCGGAACTGCTCTCCAAGCGCGTAGAACACAGCGTTGGCTCCTTCCGTGGCACCACTGGTGAAGATCACTTCCTCGGGCTTGGCACCGGCCGCCTGGGCAATGCTGCTCCGGGATGCATCCACCAGCTGCCGGGCTCCAGTGCCATGCAGGTTGCTGGAGCTCGGGTTTCCAAAGTTCCCGCGAATCTCGGCCATCTTTTCCAACACCCGTGAGTCCACTGGAGTGGTCGCAGGCGTGTCCATGTAGACAGCAGCACTCTGCACCTGCAATGAGCAATTTTGAATGTTGAAAATTTAAGATTGGCTACATATCTGTTGCGCTTCAAGTCGTCTCTGAAGAGTGCCACCAAATTCAACTGAATGCAGTTAGGCAGCTGAAAAAAAGGGATAAAAAGATCCCTGAAGATTCGGTTCGAAAGGTTGGAGACTGGTTAGAAAGAGAAACAAACAAGGCCCAGGCACCTTGCTTTCAGAAGCCTCTTTGATCACCTCTCCGACGTGTCCAAACTTCTCCATGATCCTGGGGATGTCCTCCAAGCGAGGATAGTCTCTCCAGTTGTACTCCTGAGGTGGACGGCCTCGAGCCTCGTTGACAGCTCGTTGGAAGAATTGGGTCGGAAGATGCGCCAACTTCTTCTCATCGAACCAGACCTGAACTTCGCCTTCGCGGATGGACAGCATGTTGTAAACCTTACCCTGGAGGTCTTCGTGTCTCAGCTCATCAAAGGATGCTAAGACCAAGTCTGGCGAACCAGCATGGCTCAAGAAGAACTGCTGCACCTTCTCCACCTCTTCATCTGAGCTCAGACCAACCTTGGCTATGCTACAGCTGCCAACTGGCACATCATCTTACACGGCTCATGCATCTAGTTTCGATGAAAGGTCCTTTCGAAGATGGAGTATGGGGTTCCCTCAAGTCTCGTTTTGGTGAAGGGTCCTTTCGGAAATTGAGGAAGCGGTTCAAAACTGAACGATACTTTTCTTCTCCACTCTGCTTGGCGTTTGGCAAGACATTCAGAAATCTTGGATCAGTTGATTCTCATCCCATTTTGGGGCACCAAAACTTGCCCGTAAGACCGAATATGACCAAATGCATCCAAATGAGATACAATGGGATCAGCTGAGCATGATTGCGAGCAAGCAACGATGTGCTGATGCGCATGATCCACACATTGGCAGCTCTTCTTCTCCGCAGATGCAGCCCCATGCTCTGCCACGATGACCTTCAAGCCAAGCTTCTCGCCATGCGCTCGGATGGCCTCAAGCATAGGCGTCATCTTCAGGGATGGATAGGAGGCTGCCAAAGCTGCGAAGGACGGGAGGTGCTTCTTGGTCACCAGGAGCATGTCAGCACCAATGGCAGCGGTGAGAATCACGACATCGTCACTGTAGAGGGTGGGAGGCAGCTTGTAGAAGGCACAAGTGTCCTCTGGCACACTTCCAGAAAAACTGCAGGATTTCACGACAAGTGATGTCGAAAGCGTATGAAACCGTAGGGGTACAGGTTCCCTGCAAGGGGGTGGCACTAAGGATTCTCGAGTAAATCAGCATCAGCCCCAACTCTTCACGCCCGCTTCGGAGCTGCCAACACACCTTTATGAGCACCTGCGCTGAACCTTTTGGAACCAGACCGAATTGACCTGCAGCAATCTGATTCCAAACCTGTAGAGGAGCTAATCACCACGACTGGAACCTTCCGGAACCTTCCCGGAACCAGACGCGGAACCATTGGGGAAAAAAAAGGCCCCAGACGCCGCGGAGAAAATCGGAGGCGTCTCCACGGTCCCAAAAACAGCCAAAAATGAAGATTATTTCAAGACCTGTAGCCCAGACCTTACCTTGGGGCGATTTCCTCCAGAAAATACTGCCTATTTTCAGGGGCTAGCCCGTCTGATTTCCTAGAGGATACTTCTACCCATATTCGAAACCTGTTTCCATGCTGCAACTCGTGAAACGACAAACATTTGGGAAGTGAAGCCTGATGGTCAAATAGGCAGTAGCGAGACGTAAAGTGATGGACATGTGCTGCTTGAAAGCATGAAAGCACTGTAGCCTCTCTATGTGACGCCTTTACCCAAAAACTTTCCTGAATTCTTGAAAATGGTAGATTTGCTCCCATGCTCAACCATGTCCCAACACAGCAACCAGCACATAGCAACCCGTTCTCCTGATGGCACCAGTCCGTAATCAGGTAGGCCTTCGCTTTGGCAGCAGCAGAGTGGTCCCTCAGCTGGATGTTCTTCGGCATGGCTACAGCAGCAGGTGTCTTCGACGCTTCCGAAGGCACAGGGCGATCAGCCTCCTGCGGGTGAAAAGCCAGTCACGTCTCGGCGGTTTTTTCTGAAAACGCACAGCCCAGCAGCATCCCGTGCGTCTCGCCTGGCTATCTGGAGCGAGCCCTAGCGTCACAAGGACTGCACCTGGCGGCTTGGGTGACGTGCCAGTCGTATCTGGATGTATCTGCCAAGAAAACAGAGAAGAAGCACCAATTTCAGAACTGGTATCCCTGCAGACTTGATTTCACATGTGAAAACATGTCATTAGTATTACTTCACTCCTGGGGTTCACGCCTCCTACCCCCAGTGATGAAGCAGCCACCAGCATTTTGAGCGCCTGGCAACCAGTTGAATGCTCTCAGAGGAATCATACAAATCATTCAAGGCTAATTGAAACACACGCAACGTGAGGATACAAAATATACAAAATGGCACAAATAATTATGGCCTACTTCAACACACTCAACCACTGTCACATGCCTCCACCTCTAGTCAAAACCTCTATCCACGTTCTGACTGTGTGCATCAACTGCTTTTCTGACTGCGTTACTGCAGGTTTATAATTCCTCAGATCGCTATCAAGAGCCTTTCCTTTACTTAAAGTTTGCAATGAAGACCTCCTGATTTGCACTGCCATTCCCACATGTTTCACACACGACAGTCTGTCAGCTTGACCAGTTTTTCCCAACTCTTGGCCCATCTGAAGCCGGGCCTCTTTTGATTCTGCAGAGCTGGCGGGAATCACAGACGGAGGCAGAAACGGAATCGCACCTGCCACAGTCGCCCAGGCACATGCTGTTCATTCAAAAGCTAGGATGCACGAGCATTGCGGTGACCGGCTCTCGCAAACTTCACGGCTGCAACAGCTTCTCGAAGCCATGACCGGCCTGAAGTCCTGTCAGAATGAAGCATGGCTGGAGGCCCAGCCGCGGTGGGATGGCGCCAAGCCAAAGATGCCTTGCAATGATTCAGGCAGCTTTCAAGCCAGAACAAAGTCAAGCCAATTCATTCGGTCAATCCGAAATGCACGAAATCTTACAAAATGCCACGGATGGCAAACTGCTCCACCCCTCAACTTGTGGCACCTGATGTCTTGCACGGCCAGGCAGAAGGGCGCCAGTGGGCTTCAGGAACCGATCTGCGCCTGCGATAACAGGCGTTTTGAGCTTGAAGTGGAATTCATGAGAAATCAAAAAGGGTTCGACAATGTTGCAAGTACCCCCTTAAAATGAGCAAGTGAGTCGAACCGCTCCTCGACCCCCCAATCTCAGGCCTGACCCATCCACATTGTGCCCATGTCGCTGCATCCAAGGTTGGCTCGGCAGGCCTTGAACTCCCGTCACAAATATTTGCCCTGACTTCCGAGGTTGGCGAATCCTCCGCCTAAGATGTCTCCAGATTGCCGATTGCCGCCGACCAGGTTGGACTTACAAGACACCTTTTTAGCAATTGGGAGACTTGAATCAACTTTAATCATCTTGAATCTTCCGATCATCGGTGGGTTGGAAAAATCCTGAAAGTCATATTCGGTCGGCCACGGTTGGCCATGGAAACTTCTGCCACAGTAGTGTAGCGTGTAGTCTATTTATTAACACAGTAAGCATCTTGATATGTATTGATATGTGCCATTGATACAGCTTCCTGTGAGAGAGAGAGAGAGAGAGAACCAAAAAGACTTCACCAGCACCGTTCAGTGAGGTTCCGCTACACAAGGACAAAACTTCTGAATGCACTCCGTACTTCCCTGAGTTCAACAAGGCCACCCTCCAATATCTGACCAAGTTGCCCAAAGGTGATCGCCACCTTGAAGACCATGGCTGAAACTGCTGTGTAGATCTGGATTCTCTGTGTCCGCAGATCAAACTTGATTATAACTGCGACAAGAAATCAAAGTTCCAAGAAAAACGCGCCCTTCAACAGCATAGGTTCTGAGTCTGTCTTGGGGGGCCTCTGAGTAGCTTCCTCTCTCTCCCGGAGACCGTGCAAAGAAATAAGTGAGTCTGGTTTTCTTAACCTTGGCACTCACGCCACGAAGCATATTTTGAACACCAGTGCCTGGATGTCTTTTGCGAAGAAGACCAAAACCCTAATCCTGCCAGCAGTCCAAGAATCAAACATTTCTTCTGTACTAGTAGCACGTAAGTTTCTGCCCCTTGCTTAGTTTGTACAATTTGTCAGATGTTGCATCTTCATACAACATAATAAAACTCCGAAACCTATTGCTTGGCTGGAGAGCAATCAATGGGAAACATCTACGCCTTCTCTGACGACTGGGCGTCGGCAATGATCGATTTCCTTCCGACCTCAGCTTGAAAGCATAGTCTGTGGTGGGCAACATGTGAAGTTGGTTTTGGCAATTGTCAAAATTCCTTCCCAGGTCCAGACACATCGGGAGACTTGTACTGGAACCTCAATTGCGAAGGTTCTTCAGGACCTGGCTGCGAGGTGCTCAAAATCAGAGCACACCGGCACAACAATTGCGAATCTGAGGTGGAGTAAAAGAAAACCACCCCACATGAATATCATAACTGAATCATAACGTTTAAACCAATCATGGGGCAAGCTTACAATCCTGGATGAAAGTGTTTTGGAGATGTTCGGATCTTTTTGGACCACATGAAACCTTAATTTGTCATTGTGCTTTTCCTGCATGAAGTTGTTTGCCCTCATCATCACCATTGAGATCACCATGGTCATTCTCGGCATTATCCCAGCCCCGGTTACAGTCACCATAGAAGTCACTACGATCCTGAAGTGCAGTGCACACCAAGGCTGACTCGAACTTTGAAGTATCCCTAGAATCAAAAATGCAAAAAGTTTGGAAATCCAACACCAATTTAGCCGACCTGGTAACCTCACCCGCCAGCGCAACTTCTTTTGGGGTTGAGAGTGCGGACATGTGCGGACCACTCTAGGAATCGTTCCTTCTGAAAGGGTCGACCGAAGGGATTCGTCTCAAAATGGGGGCAATCGAGAGCATAGCAAAAATCAGTCGAAACTGATCGTGAAGTCATGGGTTAGTCCTGTTTGAAGACAAATCCGTGTCCCCTCTGAAGCCATGCTTTCAGCGCGGCTCTAGGTGGAAACGACCCTGAAACCAAAATGATCAAAATGCATTGACTTGTGGCCTGACTGATAGTCTTGCCCGGTCGGATGCGCTGTACATGGTCTGTGCACAACACCTCCCAGAAGTCAACTGTGCAAGAGAAAAATAGACTGCTGAGATGACATCTGCACTTCATCATCAGCTGCCCCTGGATCTAGAGAATCGAGCACGGACCTCTGTTTTGAGTATCGAACTCTGCTGTCATTCCGCCGTCATCTCGAAAGCGGATGGTTTGAACACGAGTGGCCGAAGTGTAGAGCACAACTCCAGCCACAACCACCGCGCCAACCACGCCGATGCCCAACACGATCCAGCCAACCACAGGAATAGCGGCAAGCGCCGGGCCAATCCCCGCCATGATGGCTGCAATGCTCCCACTCTCGAGCTTCATGGGCGCTGCTCGGATCTCTCTCATGGCATCATGAATCGCACGTTTACATTCTGCCATTCTGTCCAGGTCTTTTGACATAAAAGGGCTAGCAGATATGGTCTCGCTCATCTCGGCAAGCAGACTGCAGAGCTCATTCTTGGCCTCAGCCGAGAAAACCTCCGGGAAGTCTGCATCACCAAGCTGCCCATCAAATGTCATCTGAAGATCATGGCCCACTTTGACACCTCGCAGACATTTGTGTCCGACGCGATTTCTGTAGTGGTTTCTGATGCCCTCCTCGATGAACTTCTCCTTACTCCAGTCGTCACCGAGTTGGTCGACTGCCTGCAACATCCGGATGAGTTCTTCATCTGAACGCAGGTGGATGACGGCTCGATCTGGAGCCTTTTCCTTCAAGAAGTCGATCAAGGCCATGCAATCCTGCTTGGTCTGAGGGCGCTGACCCCCCCAAACAAGTGATGGACCTCCTCCCAACCTCCAGCCACAGGGAAGCTGATGCGAAGGCGCGGCCATGGGATCCAGGTGAGAATGGGAAGGGCTACACTACAATATCAACGCCTGCCCAGCGCCTGAACCAAAAGATCCTTTGCAATCAAGGTCAGGGAGGGGCTTCAATCCAGCACAAATAAAGACAAAGTGACACAAGAGATTTCACATCGCCCCATTTCAACAGGCTTCAGACCTGGTGCTTCATCAGCAGCAGCAAAATTTGGATTGATTTTCCCATCCAACTTTTTATACAAACACGTACAACTAGTATTCTGGCACCATACACAATCCGTCTTCTGACAAATTCTGAAACCAGCAAACTCAGCGCTTTCATGCTGTCCTCCCCGAGCCCCATCTGGCCTCATGCCGTTGCAGGGGATTGCCGCAGCCAATTCGGCACCTGCAAGCTACTCAAAGCAAGAGCACACTGCAACAATGGCACGTATGTGGTTGACTAAAATAAAGCCACGCCAAATCGAAATGATAACATCAGCCAACATCGGGCGAAACTACCAATGCAGAATCAAAGTCTCAAGAGGTTGCTTGCAAGTATAGGGCACTTAAGGAGCACATCAAACCTTAACCCTCTCCGCTGTTCAAAGACTGCCAGAATGTGCTAAATCTCGGAACCTCGTGTTACTTTTTTTCAAGACGTGGCTGGTTTCAACTGGTTCCTGTGGAACCAATGCACTGAAAGGATGTCCCAATAATAGCATGCAACTACCTGCTTGGCCTCGTCAGAAACTGTAAAAATGTCCGGCATTCAATATACGAATCCAACCCTCCAAAGCCTCATCCCGCTTTGCGAAGGGGGAGGTCTTCGAACCGATTGACCTGCAACGAGTTGAAGGGACGCTCACCTTGAAGTAACTTTGTCACATCGGAAGACCGTCAGCCATGCAGCACTGCTTATTTTGCCTCAACACATCTCGATTGTCAATAAAAAAATCACCTGCCGAGACAGCTGTACCACTATGCATGACTAGCTCCAGACATGGACTCTGACGGTCCACTCGAAGCTGCATCACTAAACCCTCTCCGCTGAGTTTCCTAGTTTATTGTCGTTGGAAAAGTTGGATGATTCGCATTAACAAACATGAAAAACTTGGAAATCAAGTCAAGCCAATAATTCAAACGCAAAGGAACCTCCAAGAGATTGTATCACCTAATTACCGACTGCATCCACACAGGATGACCGCCAAACTTCGCCAGGACATTCCAGGACCATGTTCATCCTGGGTCTGATGCGTACTTAAAACACTTATACGGTGAAACTTGTCCGCCCTTGTCCTATGTTTGATCTATATACTCACAATCTACAAGATCCCAAGTCGAGCTCGAAGACGAGGAGCAAAGAGTCTCTGATCCGGCTGAAGAGGCTTGTTGCAAGGACCCAGCAGCAGAGCAGAGAGTCCACGATCCGGCTGCAGGAACTTGTTGCCATCCGCCCACTTCCGATCTGCATTCAGGCTGCGGCCTCTGCAGCCAGCCATCCTTATATTCTCCAACTGTCACCGAAGGAGAAAACGCCGATGTCATGGCCGCAGCGCCTAAAAGCTGGGCTTGATTTTTGAATCGTTCCAGGTCTTCGCTGGTGGGTTCCATGCCCAAGACCGGAAAAAGGGCGTGCACCTCAAAATGCTGTCCAATGCTTCCAAGCACCAAGTCCTTCGCAAGCGAGGTGTGCCAACCATCAGCACCGTGTTTAGGACCTCCCTTTGCCAGGATTGGCAATGCCATGAGGTTGCGGATTCCCATTAGCACTTTGCAAGCTTCATTGCTAACTCCAAGATCCGGCTGATCCGGGTTGGAGACAACCTGCGCTAAGCCTTCCACCACTTCCGCCATGGACAGTGTCATCCAAAACCTCGACATCATGCGTTGCACATGAAAATCATCCGGTTTGAAGGGGGCTTCATCTATGCTGGTGAGAATCTCAGCCAGCTGGGCGAGGACTCGAATCTTCTGACGACCAAGCTTGCAAAGCGTTAAGGCCACGTCCGGACGGTCATTGTAAAAACGGGTCAGCAGTTTCACTGCTTTGCACTCTGTATCTGCCATGTTCGACCTCTCAAACACCACCTCCAGCGGACAGTCCGCGAAAGCCTTGAATGCCGCTATCGCTTCGATGAAACCAGCTTCCAACCCATCCCAACTGGCTGCCAAACAGCTCAGCTCCTCTGTGAAGGCAGTTGCCAATCTGACAGAGATTCGGCATATTGTACTCGCCGATGCGTCACAGATAGAATCATCCAGCAGGTCACGTCCTTCTTGAAGGCCACGCAAGGCCATCTCAAGTCGGTCAAGAGCATCCCCAATATTCTTTGCGCATTTTGCTTCCAAGAGGGACCGCATGTTCAGGTCTTTGATGGACTCTTCCATGGCTGATAGCTTCCTGCCCAGGTCCCAAATCATCTTCTTTGCTGACACCTTCGGAATCAGGAGGCGCCAAGGTCTGGCTCTGCCCTTGCCATCCTCGTCCACTACGTACACCTTGAAGGGTACAGAGTTTGCTGACTTCCGAAGGGTACAGGAAAACTTGGGGTCCGCAAGCTTCCATCCAGCTTGAGGGACTAGTTCTTGGAACTCAGCCAGCTGCGCGAGGACTTCAATCTTCCGACTGCCAACATCACCCATGGCTGAGGCCATGTCCAGGCAGTCATTGCAAAAACGAGTCAGCAGCTTCACCGCTTCTTCCTCGTCCTTGCCAGAGCCTTTGCAAAGCCTTAACCGCAAGGAGCTTTCTGACAAACCCGGACTGGCCAAGCAAAGCTTCACCTGCACCATGTGGGCTGCAGCCAGTCTGGAGCGCATACAACACACCATGAAAGTTGCAGCCAGTCCGGAGACATCACCATCATAAGGAAGTGAATCACCTGCTTTCTGAAGGTCATCGGAGGCCATATTCAGGACAAGGACTTTTCTGGCTGCATGGCCCAAGACTTTCTGGTTTGGATCTTTGAGGGACTCTTCCATGGATGAAATCTGCGTGCAGCTCAGGCGGCACATGTCTTCCGCTGCTTCGTGTGCGTGTCTCTCAGCATCGTGTGCTGGGTCGCGCCGAAAGCGCATGAATCGCCTGAACTGATCATCAATGTGGAGGCAGCATGTGAATATCCCCAGTATTTGAGGGGTGATGAAGTCAGAGAGCAGCTGGAAGGCTTCCATGACGCAACCAACGGCAACATGGACATGGATGGACGAGAACTCGAGATACAGTCACGGGCCGGAGCATCATGTTGCAGGCAGAATGTTGTTGCATAACTCACATAAAATTTCCTGCGCAATCTTGTAACATCTCTGCCTGCGACTCTACGATGGACAGTTGAACATCTTAAAGACTCCTGTGGCATGGCTTAAGGAACTGCTCCGCAAGAAGACAGAAACCTGAATTGCCAAAATCACGCATGCCAACGTTAGACTTGGAACGACTAATTTTCCAAAGCTGTGACATTGGAAATCCAACCCCAACTTGAATTTGACCCTGCCACTCTGACTTACCCGGTATCCTCAAGCAACCTTGGCAGAACTTCTTGCGCACAAAGTGCCGAGTGCTCCAGGAAGCTTTCGTTCTGAACAGGTCCACCCTGGTCCACCCAAGAATGCTGCCCTTTGAGGGCAGCTCTGGGAGTGAAAATGGCCGTTCGGAAAGGAAACACCAGGTCCGTGGATAGGTGACCTGGATGTGGGACTGTACAAGCCTCTTGCAATTTACAATATACTTTAATTAAACAGCCTGCACTTAAGGCTGAGCTTAGAATGTTTGATCTGTCTTGGATCACAGGTGGAAATAAGTCAACAGAGAATCCAACCGGCATGGCGCGAGAAGAACTGCTTCATCTTCATCACCTCTTCATCTGAGCGCAGAGCAACCTTGGCCAGGCAACAGCTTCCAACTCGCACATCAGCTCTTGCACAGCTCCCGCGCCTATTGTTTAGATGAAAACCAATCGAAAATGGAGGATGGCAGCGGTTCAAAATTGAACTCCAATGCTCTTCTTCCCCAGTCTGCTTGGTATTTGGCAAATTGGAAAAAGATATACCTTATGCAAAGATCCTGGAAATGCTTGATGTTTATTCCCATTTTGGAGCACTCAAACTTGCCCATGAGATGAGATACGTTCAAATGAGATACGTTTTCTGGGGGGATGCAGATGTGACGGTGCGAATGGTCCACGCATTGACAGGTCTTCTTCTCTGCAGACGCAGCTCCATTCTTTGCCATCTTCTCAAATGGATCCTTGCTGACCGCGAGCAGGTCGGCACCAATAGCTGTTGGAAACCTGTTTCATTCAGTTTCCCATTTCGTTAAATTTTATGATTTGGCTTCATTTGACTTCTGGGCGCTGCAAGTTGTGAAACGACCAAAATCGGACAGGGGATGTTTGGCCCAAGACAAGAAAAAGCGAGCGGCACCGTGACCGACATGTGCTGGTTGACAACATGACGGCTGAAGTAAGAAAAATTGAATAAACTTGCAGGTTTATACGCAACCATGTCCCAACACCACAACCGCTTCTCCTGATGGCACCAGTCGGTGACCAGGTAGGCCCCCGCTGTGGCAGCAGCGGATTGGTCATTCAGCTGGATGTGCTTCGGCATGTCTACGGCACCCGGTGTCTTCGATGCTTCGACAGGCCCAGGGCGATCAGNAGCTGGATGTGCTTCGGCATGTCTACGGCACCCGGTGTCTTCGATGCTTCGACAGGCCCAGGGCGATCAGCCTCCACCTGCCAGTGAAATTCTTTCTTGCATCAGCAACTTTTCTGAGAATAAACTGCCCAACAGCATCCCTTGCTTCTCACCTGGCCATCCGCAGGCAATTGCTTCTGAACAGCTGCACAGAGAAGGACTCCACCTGCCAAGAGCTTCGCTAGACCACGTGCCAGTCATATCTGCGAGAACCCGTCACAGTGGAAAGGAAATGATGTCAATATGGTGTATGTCAGAGTCATACATATTCTTCGAACGAAAATGTGAAAACATGTCATTGGCGTCACTTCTCTCCTGGGGCTCACGCTTGCTGACATGACTGCCAAATCATCATACCTCCGCTTTGATGCCTGGCAACAAGTCGAACACTTTGAAATGGCCATTGAAGCAAAACTGCTTCATACCAAACGTGACGACATTAAGGGTCGCGAAGAATCAAGGTCTACCTTTAAAACCTCTTTACCATCTTTACCTCTGTGACATATTGGCCCCACATTCGCTGAAAAACCGCTATCAGCATTCTGACTTTGCGCCGCGCTCTCTTTCTCGCCATGTCACTGTCGGTTTAACTCAGGTCGCTATGAAGCCTGTCCTCTACCCAAAGTTTGCAAGAGTCTCCCTGAAGACCTGCTTGATTTGCACTGCACTGCCCATATTTTTTTACACACGACTGTCAGCTTGGCAAGCTTTTCAGAACTCTTAGCCCAGAAGGTGTCGATTCGCGCCAAGCTAATTTTTTCCCACTGGATATTTTTTCCCAACCAAACTCTACGCCACACTATTTGCAGCATTTCGTGACCATTCAGAGCAGGGAAGGCATGATTTTCACGCTTCAACATCTTTGCGTTTATGTTCAACGCTATTTACAGCATTTCGTGACCCGTCAGAGCTTGTGCTGTCTGACTTTCATGTTATTCGCGATAGTTTCGACATTGTTGCTTTTTGTTTATTTCAACATTATTTGCAGCATTTCGAAACCATTCAGAGCAGAAGCTGTCTGATCCGAAAGTTATTTGTGACAGTTTCAACATCGTCTTGTTTACTTTCAACTCTATTTAAGCGGCGTGACCAGTCCAGGCAGGAAACGTTTGATTTGTTCATTGGAAACATTTAATGTGTGTTTAGCGTCTGTTCAGGGTTTGTTGAGGGTTGGTTTAGGGTTGGATTGGGGTTGGTTAAAGCTTGGCGCAGGGAGGTCTTAGGGATGTTTAGAATTGGATCTGTGTTCGTTTAGGATTTGCTTAAGGTCGGTATAGGGTTGGTTTAGGGGGTTGTTTAGGGTGGGTGTTTGGGCTGGATTCTACAAAGCTTACGCTTAGCTTATGGGTTTGTTAAGCGTTGGTTTAGGATGATATTGAACATGTTCTGAGTGGAAAAAACTAAATTGTTTTTAGCGTTTGGTCTTTAGGGTGTTTGATGCGTAGGGTGTTTGTTCTTTCGGGTTCTAACTGTTCAAGGTTCGCGAAGTTTAGGATTTATGAAATTCAAGCTTAATGACCTTTAGGGTTGAAGGTGATTTGAGGTTGACATGGGTTTAGGTGTCAATGATGTTTCGGGTTTCTGATGCCTTGTGTGTATGATGCTTAGGGTGTATGATGTTTAGGATTGGTTTAGGGTTTGTGTAAGGTTGGTGCAGGGTATGTTGAGGGTTGGCTTGTGGTTTGTTTAGAGTTTGTTAAGGAGTGGTTTAGGGTTGGATTAAGACTGTTTTAAGACCCGTTTGGAATTTGAAGCCTTGTTTGGTGTTTGGTTAGGGTTTGCTTGTGGTTGGTTTAGGGTTGGATTTGGGCTGGTTTAAGGTTTGCTTAAAGTGGGTTTGGGTTCCTTCAGGGGTAGTTTAGGCTTGGTTTGGGCTTAGTTAAAATGTTATTTAGGTATATTTAGGTTTGTTTCAACAAATGTTTACGGTTTGTTTAGGGTCGTTTCAGACTTGGTTTTGAGTTGGTTCATGGTTTGTTTAAAGATTTGTTTCGACTCGTTTAAGGATTTGTTTAGAGTTGTTTAAGAGTTTTTTGGGATTTGCACACAAGCATTTGGTCAGGCTTGGTTTCAACTTGGTTTAGGTTTCGTTTCTGATTGGTTTAGGGTTGGATTCGTGATGGTTTAGGGTGTCTTTAGTGTTGGTGTAGTGTTGCATTGGTCTTCGTAAGGCTCGATGTAGGGTTTGCGTAGGGTTGGATTGGCGTTCGTTTTTGGTGTTCGTTTAGGTTTAGGGTTTGTTTAAGGTTTGTTTAAGGTTTGTTTAAGGCTAGTGCAGGGCTGGATTGGTTGTCGCTTAAGGTTTGTTTTGGGTTGGCTTAGGGTTGGATTGTTGCTGCTTTGGGATTGTTCAGGGTTCGTATGGGGTTGGATTGGGGTTGGTATAAAAGTTACTTTGCAGGGATTGTTTGGTGTCTTTTTCAGGGTTGCTTCAGAGCTTGTTTGGGGGGGTTAGGGTTGGATTAGGGATTGTTTTGGTTTAGTGAAGGTTGGTTTAGCCTGGTGTAAGGTCGGTTTGGGCTTTGTTTCAAAGGTGTTTTGGGTTGGTTTAAGGTTTGTTTCGGGTTTGTGTAGGGTCTGATTGGGGTTCGTTTAGGGCTGCTTGCTTGCTTGCCTGCTAGCTTGCTTGCTTGCTTGCTGCCCGGCTTGCTTGCTTGCTTGCTGGCTGGCTGGCTGCTAGGTTTTCTGGACTGTCCAGGGAAAGAATTACCAACCGAATCGTCCTTTTTCCCCACCTGCCATGTGAGGCGAGGGTTGTTAGATTTCATCAGAGCTGTTCGCCTCCTCCCCTTCTCCTCCTCCGCCGGACCTCAACTGCCAGCTCCCTATCCCAGTGGGCACTGCCAGCTCCTGATGCCAGTGGGCATTGCCGGACCTCAACCGCCAGCAAGATATGCCAGATAGAATGTCAGAAGAAATGCCAGATAGATGGCCATAAGATATGCCAGATAGAGTGCCAGAAGATGTGCCAGATAGAATGCCAGAAGATATGCCAGTCAGAATGTCAGAAGATATGGCAGGTAGGCTGCCAGAAGATGTATCAGATAGACTTCCAGAAGACATTTCAGATAGACTGGAAGAAGATATGTCGGATAAAATGACAGAAGATATGTCAGATAATATGCCAGATTGCATGTCATCGTTCTAAAGTCATGGTGGGGATCACTCGAAGTCAAGTAATTGGTTTCTGAAGCGCGGCCAGCTTTACTTTCTGCGCCGAAATTTGTTTTCTGAATCGGTTTTTATTCATTACCCACCGACGTGGGAAAAAATAAACAAATTACCTATAAAAACTAGGGTGCCTTAACGAAACCTGACCTAGAAGCTGCGCCAGAACGCATCGAAACCTACTGGGTTGAAGACCCCATACCGAGGATGTGCCATTGGGCTGTTGGGGAAAAATTCAAGCCAATTCATTCCATCAAACAGAAAAATGCATGAGATGTTACAAAATGCTACTGCTGGCAAACTGTTCCGCCCTTTGATTCATGGCACCTGACGTCTTCCGCAGCCGCGCAGAAGGGCGACAGTGGGCTTCATGGACACATCTGAACCTGAAATAAACAGTTTGATGGTGTTGCAAGCAACCCCTAAAATGATCGCATGAGTGCAAGGAAATACTTGGACATGTGCTGGTTTCGTCCGATGTCTCACATCCACCCCTGGAATGACAGGAACTTCCGAAGATTCCTTTTTGAACCACTCCTTGAGCGCCCAATCTCAGGCCTCCAGATCCATCTGCATCGCGGAAATGTCCCCGAACCACAGAGTGGCTCGGAGGCACGCAGCCCTGAAGCGCTGGCCGTGAACTCCGAGCCCGAGGGATTCTTGGCCTAAGCTGACCCAACAAGGTTCTATCAAATGAGCAGCCATGCCTCACAGGAGACCCCACTTTTGGTGCGAAACATTTATGATCAGATCATGTCAGATCATCCTCGGTGGGTCCAAGCATGTGGAAGATATTGCCAAATCATATTCATACTGGGGCAGCCGTGGTTGGGAAAGATCCGGGAGCAATCTTGTCAACGAGCAGTGACGTACATGGTCCCTTTCAAGGGTTATAGAGCTTGAATACATTTCATTGCGCAGCTTCCCTGACACTCAAGAAGAATCAAGTACGGCTGCAACAACAAGGAGAACTGGAACGGAGCCGGGCCAAAAATAACTGTATACCAGTTGATCCTTTCAGACCTCACTGATCTCACTGGCACAAGAGGAACGATTTCGAGAAATATTTCAACAACAGCACCCTTTAGTAACATTCCCATTCGAAAGGAAATGCAAAAGCCTTCTGAACGCACTCTCAAATCGTTCAACAACCCCACCGTCCAGTGGCCAGCCAAGTTGCAAACGCCTGTTAGGGCGCGTCGTCATGGCTGATGCTGCTGCTGCTGCGAAAGATCTGACTTTTCCGTGCCCGCAGGTCAAACTTGAGGCTGAGATCTGCGTCAAGAAATCCAAAAGTCAACAGTCTTTGAATTGTTGCTGTTCGATCGGTTCTGAAGTTTGGGAGTGAGCCCAAGAAGCTTCTAACCTCAAAGAATCATTGATTCTGGCTTCTTGAAAGCTTCAGGCTGACGCTTTGGACATTGGAGCGCCTGACTCTCCAAGAACGAAGACTGAAGACCTGTGCCAGAAGCCCGAGAATCATTTTGCTACCAGCTTCCGACATCAAGGAGCCTGCGCGCAGACCTTGTAAGGCTCCTCGGAAACACTCAAACATGAATCAGACATACGAATCCAGCCCTCCAAAGCCTAATCCTGTGAATCCTCGCTCATTTGATGGCTGACCCCATCGAAGGAATGTTCACCTTGAAGTGGCTATATTCATCTATATTCAGTACTGGGAGCGAATCAAAGATGTTCCAAACATGTGGTTTTGTCACATTCAGCCTTCCATCAATGCCGCGTTTTGTCACAATGCAGTCAATAAAAATCACCCGCTCATCTTAATGTGAACACAGAGCATGATCAAAGGAACTTCCATGGACCTCCACTTTCATGGCTCTCCACGTTGCCTGACGACACCAACAATCCCACAATTTTGCTGGCCTGCCATGCCAGGAAGCCCGGCAGAAGATCTCAAGCACCTAACCAGGGCCACTGGAATTTTGAAATCTGAAAATACTTTGAAAAGCTAGACTTGGAAAACCTGAAAATGAGAAGATGTGGCTTCGGAAACTTCACACCAACTTAGATTTGGCCCTGCTTCTCTAGCTTAGTTGGCTGATGCTGACATCGTCCTCAAGCAACCTGGGCAGAACTTCTTTTTGGCGCACAAAACGCGGAGTGCTTCAGGAAGCCTTTCTTCTGAACGGGTCGACTCTCGTCCCACGGCTCTGCCCTTAAGAGCAGCCCTGGGAGAGGCCAAGCGGTTTGAAAATGACCCGTCGAAACGAAATGAAAAGCCTATTATGTTTTTTTTCGGATTCCGAACCTAAGTAGGTGGAACTGTGCAGGGCTCCGAGCGCCTGAAAATGGACAATTTCCAATTTACAAGACTTAACAAGAATGGAGCCAGTTCATGCATATGTACAAAGCAAATGTAGCCCTCATTGGAGGCTGGAATGTTTGATCTGCCTTCAATCGCAGGTGGATCTGAAGCTGTCACCGCATACTCAAAGCTGCTTCATCTTCGCAAGAGCAGCACTCACTTGTGGGATATCATGTCCGAGGTGTTGCAGCGCGGTCCGTGTGGACCGGAGCACTCTGCACCTGCCATCAGCAATCTTCAATTTAAATCATGTGAGACGGCGTACAAAACTGATACGTATCAAGCGGCTTCTGCAAAGTGCCAAGAAATTCAAAGGAATGTAATTTTGCAGTTGCTGCCTTGAACATGCGAGTCACAGGTTTACTTGAATACCAAACAACGATGAAAAGACACCCTGAAGATTCGATTCGAAAGGTTGGAGACTGGTCAGAAAGAGTTTTTTAAAAACTAGGCCCGGCCCAGGCACCTTGCTTTCAGAAGCCTCTTTGATCACTGTGCCGACGGGTCCAAACTTCTCCATGATCCTGGGGATGTCATCCAAGCGAGGATAGTCTCTCCAGTTGTACTCTTGAGGTGGACGGCCTCGAGCCTCGTTCACGGCTCGCTGGAAGAATTGGGTCGGAAGATGCGCCAACTTCGTCTCATCGAACCAGACCTGAACTTTGCCTTCATGGATGGACAGCATGTTGTAAACCTTGCCCTGGAGGTCTTCATGTCTCAGCTCATCAAAGGATCCTAAGACCAAGTCTGCTTCACCAGCATGGCGCGAGAAGAACTGCTGCACCTTCAACACCTCTTCCTCTGAGCGCAGAGCAACCTTGGCCAGGCAACAGCTTCCAACTTGCACATCAGCTCTTACACAGTTCCCGCGCCTAGTGTTTCGATGAAAATCCATGCGAAAATGGAGGATGAAGTTGTTCAAAATTGAACTCCAACGCTCTTCTTCCCTAATCTGCTTGGTGTTTGGCAATTTGGAAAAGATATACCTTGTGCAAAGATCCTGGAAATGTTTGATATCCATTTCATTCCATTTCTTTTTTTGGGTACCCAAATTTGCCCATGAGATCAGCAGATACGCTCCAAGGAGATACGATGATCCGAACTGCAAGCGAGTGGCGATGTGAATGTGCGCATGGTCCACGCATTGACAGGTCTTCTTCTCCGCAGATGCAGCTCCATGCTCTGCCACAATGACCTTCAAGCCAAGCTTCTCGCCATAGCTTCGGATCGCCTCAAAGATAAGATTCATCNGTCTTCTTCTCCGCAGATGCAGCTCCATGCTCTGCCACAATGACCTTCAAGCCAAGCTTCTCGCCATAGCTTCGGATCGCCTCAAAGATAAGATTCATCTTCAGGGATGGATCCGAGGCTGCGAAGGATGGGATGTGATCCTTGAGGACCGCGAGCATGTCGGCACCAACGGCGGCGGTGAGAATGACCTGACCGTCACTGTAGAGGGTGGGCGGCAGCTTGTGGAAGGCGCAACTGTCCTCCGGCGCACTTCGCAAGAGAAACCACACAATGTCCCAACGAGTGAAAGATGTTGGAAACCTGCTTCATTTGGTTTCCCATTTCGTTATATTTGATGATTTGGCTTGATCTGACTTCTGGGCGCTGCAAGTCGTGAAACGACCAAAATCGGACAGGGGAAGTTTGGCCCAAGACAAGAAAAAGCGAGCGGCACCGTGACTGACATGTACTTGAGAGCGCTGCTGTAAGAAAAATTGACGAAAATTGCAGGTTTGCTCAGATACGCAACCATGTCCCAACACCGCAACCACTTCTCCTGATGGCACCAGTCGGTGACCAGGTAGGCCTCCGCTNGGCACCCGGTGTCTTCGATGCTTCGACAGGCCCAGGGCGATCAGCCTCCACCTGCCAGTGAAATTCTTTCTTGTATCAGCATCGTTTCTGAAAATGAACCGCCCAACAGCATCCCTTGCGTCTCGCCTGGTCATCCGCAGGCAATTGCTTCAGAACGACTGCACCTGCCCAGAGAAGGACTCCACCTGCCAAGAGCTCGGCTTGACCACGCGCCAAACATATCTGTAACAATTCACCAGAGTGGAAAGGACATGATGTCAATATGGTGTCATGTCAGAGTCATACATATTCTTTGAACGAAAATGTGAAAACATGTCATTGGCGTCACTTCACTCCTGGGGCTCACGCTTGTTGCCCCGCATAACAAAGCAGCCATGGGCATTTTCGAAGCCTAGCAACCAGTTGAACGCTTTGAAATGCCCATTCAGCACAAGCGAAACCTACCAAACGTGACGACATGAACTGTCGCAAAGGATCAAGGTCTACATTTGAAAAATCTTTGCCGCTGTCACACGTTGGCCCCAAATTTGGCTAAAGCACGATATCAGCATTCCGACATTGCGCATCGATCCCTATGAAGCCTGTCCTCTACACTAAGTTTGCAAGACGTCTCCCTGAAGACCTCCTTGATTTGCAGCCATTTCCATGTCTTTTTAAATTGACACGACTCAACCTTTTCACAAGTCTTCGCCAAACTGAACCCGGGCCTCTTTTGAGTCTGCGGGGCTGGCAGGAATCAGAGACGGTGGCATCCACGGAATGACGCCTGCCACAGTCGCTCAGGCACATGCTTTTATTCAAAAGCTAGGATGCACGAGCATTTCGGCGACTCGCTCTCACTAAATTCACTGCTGCAATGACTTCTTGACTTCTTCTAACATCTCCAGCAAACCGAATGTACTGTCAACATGTATCCGCACCAGGTGAAAACTAGCTTGATCGCTTGTTGATTAAGCCTCCTACAGAGAAAGCCATGCCCGGCCTGAAGTCCCCTCAGAATGAAGCATGGCTGGACGACCAGCCGCACTCACGGGATGGTTCAAAGCGATACCAGAGGCCTTGCAATGATTTGGACTTGGAATGATGCAGCGTTCGAGTTGAAGACAAAAGCTGTGGTGGTTTCCCTGACAGCAGCAGAGATTTATTTCGACAGCCGCATCTAGAGAGCTGCTTGGCGCTGGCTGCAGGGTAGATCGGGAAGGATATCAAAAAATGGTTTGTACAGGCTGCTTCCATTGATTGGGTGAAAAATTCCTTGACCATCTTCATCCCAAATCTAAGTATACCTTCCAACCCTCCCCCAAGCAGGAGCAACTTGACCCAGAAACGTGACAACAAGACAACCTTTCCCCTGAACCTCCCACAACTTGACACTGAACCCGCACACCAAAGCCACCAAGACCGGAACCTTGCACCCGAGCCTCACGCAACCCAATTGGATTTTTCTTCTCGGAACCTGACCCAGCCAGTAAGACCGGAACCTGATTTGGAACCTCATCCTGAACATTATCTGAAACCTTCCCGAACCTGACCTGGAACTTGCATCGGAAGCTTCCACGAAGACCGGAACTTTTCGGGGAACCTTCATGAAACCTGACCTGGAAGCTGCACCCCAACACATCGAAATATATCTGGGCTGAAGACCCCATACCATATTCTCTTGGGTTGTTGGAGAAAAGTTCACGCCAGCTCATTGGATGACACAGAAATGCACGAGATGATACAAGATGCCACTGCCGGCAAACTGCTCCACCCATCAATTCATGGCGCCTGACGTCTTGCGCGGCCAGGCAGAAGGGCACCACTTGACTTGAGGGATCGATCTGCGCCTGCAATGGGAGCATTTTTGAAAGGAACACTTGAGGTGGAATTCACTGGAAACTGGAAACAACAACTATATAACATGTGCTGCTTTTGTCTGAGATTGACGTCTCACCAAAAATCATTCACAGCCGAGGAGATGTTCGATGGCCCAAATCCCCTCAAGGTTCTATGTCTCCATCCCTGGAATGACAGGAACTTCCGAAGCTTCCTTTTTGAACTACTCCTTGACCACCCAGTCCCAGGCCTCCAAATCCATCTGCATATGCAGCCCTGGGCTCCTGTCAGCAACACTCGTCCTGAACTCCGAGCCCGACGGATACTTGGCCTCAGATGGCCCAAGAATGCTGGACACAATCGGAGGTCATGCCTCACAGGAGAGACTACTTTGGTGTGAAACACTTACCATTGAGATCATGTCAAATCATCCTCAGTGGGTCCGAACATGTGGAAGATCATATTCATATTGGCTTGGTCGTGCGTCCGTGCACCCTCAGAGAGCAATCTTGCCACCGAGCAGTCACTTACGTGGCCTATTGTACGCAAAAGAGTCTGGATACCAGATACACTTCATTGCGCAGCTTCGCTAAGGCTCAAGAAGAATCAAGTATGGCTGTAGCAACGAGAAGCACTACAACCGGGCCGGGCCCAAAAAAAGGAAACATGTTTTTCAGACCTCACTGATCTCACTGGCACAACACTTGTACCTGCAAACCGCCGGAATGATTTCGAGAACTACTTCACCAACAGCACCATTTAGCAGCATGCGGATTTGAAAGGAACTCAAAAGCCCTCTGAATGCGCTCTCAAATCTTTCAACAAGCCCACCCTCCAGTGGCTAGCCAAGTCGCGAAAAGAAAGTCGCTCTAGCGCGCATCATGGCTGATGTTGCTGCGTGGGATCTGACTTTTCCGCGCAGGTCAAACTTGAGTTCAAATCTGCGACAAGAAACACACACACGCCAATAGTCTCTGAAATGTGCTTCTCGATTGGTTCTCGAGTTTATGGGAGTGAGCACTGAGAAAAATCTAACCTCAAAGAGTCATTTGTTCTGGCTTCTTGAAACATTGAGACTGACGCTTTGAACATCAGCGCCTAGCTGTCGTTCATGCCAGGCGCCAAAGAATCATGTTGCTATCAGCTTCCGAACACTACATCAAGAAGCCTGCGTACAAACCTTGCAAGACTCCTCCAAGACCCTCGAACATGAATCAGACATACAAATCCAACCCTCCAAAGCCTCATCCTCTGAATCCTCGCTCATTTGACGGGAGATGATCGAAGTAATTCACCTGCAACAAGTGCACGCAATCGAAGGAATGCTCACCGTCAAGTTGCTACACTCAGTCCTGGAAGCGAATGAAAAATCGCCCAAACATCTGGCTTTGTCACATTCAGCCTTCCAGCAATCGGGAGTCTATCTCACTGCAGTCAATAAAGAATCACCTGCCAATCTGAATGTGAACGCAAAGCCTGATCTAAGGAACTTTCGTGGAACTCCCATGACCAAACAGCTTACGATGGCTACATCCTGACGATGCAAACAATCCCACAATTTTGCTGGCCTGCCATGCCAGGAGGATCAACAGAAGATTCCGAGCACCTACCCAGGGCCTAGCACAGGGACTTTGAAAATCCTTGAAATCTCCAAAATACGTGCAAAAACCTAGGCTGGGAAACCGAAAGAAACGAAAAAAATGTGGCTTTAAAACTGCGCACCAACTTGGATTTGGCCCTGCTAATCTAGCTTAGCTGATTGATGCTGGCAGCGTCCTCCAGCAACCAGGGCAGAACTTCTTTTCGCGCGCAAAGCGCGGAGTGCTTCAGGAAGCCTTTCTTCTGAACGGGTCAACCCTGGTTCACCCAGGAAGACTGCCCTTAAGAGCAGCCCTGGGAGAACCCAAGCGGTCTCAAAACGACGCTTTTCGAATCGAAAGGCAAGGCCACTTGTGCGGAATAGCGACCTAAACCTCAAGCATCAGGCTGCATGCTGATCTGGTGTCAAGCAGCAGCCCTAACAGAGCCCCTCAAGCTCTACAAATTGAAGGGCTACGTTATGTCAGGCCACTCGCTGGTCTCACCATGTCTTACCAACATTCCTTTTCTATCTGTGCACTGTACACGAAACAAGATGGCTTCCTCGCCCACAACTTGTTGGCCGTGTGGTCCCAGCGAGTTGCCAAAGTCTCTAGCTGCAATGGCATTTGATGTAACCAGGAACCACCCGAGCAGGTGGGCCCCAATCAATCTTCGGGGCAGTGTGTTCGATGCGGCAGGAGCGCCCCTTACTCAGAGCATTTGCCATCATAGTCTTGGCCAACTCGAACTCCTGGTTGTACCTCTGGCGGACAAAATGATTGACATCCTGCCTGTCATTTGCAGTCACTCAGACTCAAAATACATCAAAATATCCAAGTTTCATCTCTGAAATCCAAACCAAAAAACCTTTGGACTTTTCACAGGCCAAATGGCCGTTGTATAAGTGGGGGAGGACTTCCCGGAAGCAGGATCAAGTCAACAGTCAGTCCATCAGTGGTAAAGAATCTCATGGAAAACGCTATAAACGCTGATCAAAATCAGATGTTTCATGTCACAGATAGTTCATCTTTCAGAAGGCCTCCAATCATCCAATCATCCCAAGACCAGAAACTTCCTCATATCAATCGTATTATCTGATCGTGATCTGCCAGCATCTTCACCAACCCAGCGCCCCGCCTGTCCATCTCAATTTTGAGTTCGTTGTTGATGGCCGCCCGCTCGTCCTGCTCGATCTTGCCCCTGCGAGCTTTGGCCTCCAAGTCCCTCATTGCCTTCTCAGCTTCGTTCAAGTCCTTTTGCTTAGCATGCTGCAGCTCTTGATTCATCTTCAGGTTCAAGCGTTCCAACGCTTTCACCTCTTTGTCATGTTGACGTTCATCTTTTGCCTTCTGCTGCTGCAACTTTCGTGCAGATGCTTCGGTCTGCGCCTTGCTCATTGTGTCCATTGCCCCAGCTTTCACCTTGGTTTCCTCCGCGTAGGCCTCAAGCATAGCCTTGTGCTCTGCCTTCTTCTGCGTCAAGACCTGCTGCCTCACCACAATCTCAGTATTGATCCGCTTCTGATAGAGCTCCAGGGCTTGCTCCACTGTCTCTTTCATCTTCTGGTTGTATGTATCAACCGACATGGAGAAGTGATCCACCTGTCGCTGCATCGCTTCATAGACATTGTCCAAGGCAGTCTCACGGATTTCAGCCTGTATCTTCAAAAAGCTGCTCACCGTCTCCATCTGCACTTTCGCCTCCTCTGCATCTCGAAGGTCGATTCTCTGGATGGCTTCCAAGGCAGTCTGCGTGATTTGCTTCATGGGTTCGTGGAAAAGGCTCTCAACCAGCTTTTTGGTATCTTCATTGTTCGGGTCCATCATAGATGAGAACATCTTGTCAGCTTTCTGCAGGGTCGAAGTCAAATCGATCTGGCAAAGATCCTCCGATACCCTGGAGCCAGCAGCTCGAATTTGCTCATCATTGCCATAGACCACCATCTGGGCATCTGAAACCTTTCCCTCTTGCTCTGAGGCTGCCGTGTCGGTATCACTGTCAGCGCGCGGCATGGAAGGACGACTCGAAACCGTAATATTTTTGGAAGACTCTACACGGGTCAAAGCTGCAAACTGGCGAGAAACAAAGTTGAAACATCCCAGCTTTTCAATGCCGACATAGCAAATGCATCAAAATCGACAATCAAAGTCTCACCGGCTGTTCAACTCTTCAGTTCACCAAGGGCCCAACCTCCAACCAGCACAAGGACAAGGTCATTCGACACCTTGGCTCCATCTGATCAATGGAATTAGCGCGCACCAAGAAAACCATGTGTCCTTTTTTGGAGACCGTCTAAAATAGAATCATACAGTGTCAAATCCGCCCGCACCGGAGGTGCTCAGACGTTTTTATAGGGTATATGCAAGCTTAATAGCTTTAGCTGGGGGGGGTCTCATTTTTGCTCTGGAATCCTGGCATGTGACGCAGTTGTGTAACCGTGGTTCTGCAAACTGAGTCCCGCACACAGCAGGACTTCCGCCAACGCCCAGAAGTTTTGAAGGAGCCTCCCAGTGAAGCTGCAGCGTGAAACTCTGCAAAACCAGGTTTCCTACACCACTACCTGCTCACCGCGCAAACCCTCTTTTTGCGCGCCAAGGCTCAAACGTGTTGGAGCCACCCTTGCTCTTATTGAGCTCGGGGGNAAGCTCTTCGGCTTCCGAACCTCCTTGGTATCTTTGCGGGAATTGGTGAAAAAGATTCACCATGGCCTTCACCACGCAAACTCGTTCTGATGTCCTGAAGTGATTTCGAACTTGACCACGGTTATAGATATCTGTCTTGGAGCCGCGGACAAGTATAGTCACTTCATCTGCTTCACTTAGCCTCTCAAGGCTGAAGGCTTTTCCATTTAATTTCAACGTGATGTCACATCCTCTTAGACCACGGTTGGGATCTTGGTACCCCACATCGAGGTATTCAGAAGCTCTGAGCAGGAAGAAAAACCCCAGAGTCAGGGCTCCCCACAAAAGGCTCGCCTCCTGCGAACGTCCATATTGCAGATGTTCCCCCAGCCATTTCAGCATCTCAGGTGTGACTGGCATTCGGCGTTCCTTGGTTCCAAAGCGCCTCCTGAGCCCTGCCAGTGCCAGCGGGACCCTCGGCATATGCGCCAATGGGGTCAGGGTAGCCGAGTGTCAGATGCATTGAACGAATCGCTGCCAGGCGCAGCTTGATTGTGCCTGGGGCCTTTGTCTCGTTCCCCGCACAGTGCAT